>BGPR01004426.1:0-25759 GCA_013235015.1 Araneus ventricosus | reverse complement strand
GTGTCTTAGGGGCGTTAAATATTACTAGCTTAAATTTTTTTATTTTTCCTTATTCAGCAAAATAGAAAGTCCACAAACCCCCCCCTCTTATAATTTTTTTTACAAAACGTATAACAGTAATAATCTAATTTAAAAAAATTTAGGACTTAATTCAAATAAAAAACTCTAACTCGGCTTAAAATGGCAAAAAAATGTAAGTTTAATTTACTTACAATTTCAAGTTTAAGCTTACAAAAATCAAGTTTAATTTTCTTTTGCCAAATTTAACTTTTTTTTTTCAAATTTAATTTTTTAAAATTAAATTATTTGTGCAAGTTACAAGAGATTTTCGGAAATAAAGTGATTTTAATGTCTTACGTAAGCATCACTCATACTCCCCCTCCCCCCTTGTCAGCAAAAATAAGCAAATCGCAAACCCCCTCCCCCCCTTGGGTGCTTACGTAATATTTGAACGGCCCCTTACTGTGCATTGAATATTCAATAAGATAGCAAAATTTCATCGCTTGGAACCTAACAACTGAGTCATTACGCTATTTGAGATTTTATTGCATAATAATATTCATATATCACAGTGCTTCCATTCTGATAAACATAGTCGGTAGTGCTGAAAACCGTTCCTTCGGGTCTTTTACAGAGTCGACTTTTAAAGACAATCCAACGAATAAATTTTCATGAAAGTATAGCTGTACAAACAGAATCAGTGCGCACTCTATGTACATTGGATTCCCTTTCTGATGGTGAAGTGCAGAAAAGAGGAGCACGAAGAGCTTCAACCTTTTATGAGGGGAGGAATGGGAACTCTCACAAACATCGGATCCACTCGACAGTAGGGATCGTGGTGCTGCACTTTCACTCCGTCCGTTGGGAAAGAGACCGGAAACTGGCAGGTGTTACCGCAGTTTTCGAAGCAACACAACTGTATGGGATCGCAGTCGTAATCTGAGCAACACTCGTTGACTTTTTGGAAGCAAGGCCACGAGTATCTCCTTGGGCAGAAAGCTGCAAGAGGGGGAAAAAAAGATGGTCGGTTAACTAACTGTTTTTATTGAAAAAAATATATTTTTCAGTAACTAAGCGCTTCAGAGTAATTTTTTTTTATAAAATGATGAATACTATTTTAATCAATTAGCTATGGATGCTTTATCTGTAAAATCGAACAGATTTATTCCTTTGCATTTTGCTAATTTTCCCAAGTAAAAATAAATAATTTTTTTCCACTCTTTTAAATCGAGTTTTAAATTGCAGTGTTCAGTGTTAACAGACCCGTAGATATTGCTAACTAAAAATATTTTATTAATAACTGCAATGTTATTGCCAATAACAATTTTTAAAGTTATAGTTGAATATAAGGACAATTTTCTCAGCTCTCTTTCCTAAAGTGTTTCAATAAATTTAGCAATATTCACGTAAAGAGAGCACATCTTCCTACGCATTATTCAAATAATTTCCTACTTGTCTTTCTGTTAAATTAGTTATTATTCAGAGAGGAACACGCAGTAAAACTTCGATTAACTGTCACTCCTTTAACCGTCAGTTACTGTTATCCGTCATCAGCTAAAATAAGGCTAAGGCTGTAGCTTCAAAAACACAGGAGATGACTGATTATTTTAACGTAATCTAGGATTATAGTATTGCAATACATTTCTGTGTGTTACTACTCTTAAATTGAACTTTGTATTGATCGCTTTGTAAAATAAAATGCAACACGCACTTATTATTCACTTTTAGAGGTTTTTATTTTCACTCTTGTCCCAAGCTAGCAGTGAAATCACGTGACTGTGCGAATGTATTAAGAGATTTCCGCTATCCGTCGTTTCGATTATTCGTCACAGCAATGGTCCGGACGCATATTTACAAACCCTACCCTGATAGAACTGAGGCAGGAAATCGGACAATATGATTGGCTAGCTTCGCGAAGAGCCGATGACGTCGTTCTTTGCTCTCGTGCGTGCACTTTTCATTAATATTATTTCTTTCAGCGTGGAATGTTTTATTTTTTTATGATATTTTAAAAAATAATTTCATTTTTAAAAATATTACAACCCACGGAAGAATGTTTTTTGTGCTCAACTGTGGGAAAACGGAGAAGAAAAGTAGGACGACTCTTGTTTTGTTATGGTTGCCGTACGCTACGTGCGAGAGCTGAAAACGACGTCACTGCTCCTCGTAGCCAATGGTATTGACTGATTTCCTGCCTCAGTTCTATCAGGGTAGGGTTTGTAAATATGCGGTCCGGACAGCGACGGTTAATCGAAGTTTTGCTGCAATCATATTTTGAAATATATTTTTTTAAACCAGCGCTCACGCGTTTATCGGAAACAACGCAGATTAAATTAAAGTGCTGCTCATTTAGTACTGTTAAAGTGTATAAAATTTAACTGCTGTCATTTAACTGACCGAGCGAAGCGGGGTCCTATTTCAACTCGACCGTTAGGCATTTCGTCTGTCTGTAAATTTGTTTGTTGCACAGTCACGACCAAACGCATCGTTCAGCTTTCTTCAGATTTGGCTCAAATGTTCCCTGAAGTCATTAGAAACGACGTATGTTTAAGAATTTTTATTTTTTAATCCAATTCAAGATGGTATCCGTTTTAAATTGCAGTTTCATTGCTTGGCGAATTTGTCACCATTAAAACGTTTTGGTAACGGCGAGACATTTAATTGTAATTTTGTTAATACTGATAAAATCAGACGTTTAATTGTAATTTTCTGAAAATGAGCAGAGACTTGAGCAAATAATTCGCAATTAAAAATAATGTCTAAACCTTTAAAGACTGCGATGAAGAGCAGATTTTAGGGTGTTTTTTTTTTTCGTGGGCGCGACATCTACTGTTCACAGAACTATAAGTGTACTGTCCTACCGCCACGAGAAAAACCCTGAAGAGGGTTGCCTCAAGTAGACTAGCCGAAAAAAGGAGGGGAACGGGCACAAAATCAACCGCAACATTTCGCAAACTAAGCGCACTTCGTTAGACGAGGAATTCGTTTTCTACTGAAGTACAAAGCGAAAAGAGACTTCGGCCGCCAAATGAAAGAATGCCCTTTCCTTCACCCCAAAAATGCTGAGGAATAGCCCGTTTCCATAACGACCTCCACCGGCATGTCTGGTGTCTGGGGTTTTTCTCGTGGCGGTAGGACAGTAGCAATTTCAGTGTATAAGATGTATGGTGCGGAAGTTTAAAGAGGAGTGCCAGTTGAGGTATCGTCCTCATCATCTGACAGCAGTTCAAAATGACGAGGTCCTTGCTGAAATAGTTCTCGTGTTGCTTCAAAACGGGGCGCAAATGTAACTAAACTAAACTCAGCATATAAGAAGTTTATATAAAAAGAAAGAGATTCCGAGCCGCTCACACCGAAACATCGTAGCATGATAATGTTTTAGCTATGATTCGTCTGTCTTGCCTTCTTCCGGCTTGATTACGTCAGCCGTTGCTTTCTCCACGCAGCGATTTTTACATCAAATAGTTTACAAAAAAGAGCGCCAGCCTAAAACATTATCATGCTAAAAAGAAAACATGCAATATTTTGAAATATGTTAAAACATTCGCTATCATTCAATTTTGCTTATAGGCGCCTGAGCTATTAAAACATTCACACCGATTATTCACAATCTTGCTATTTTGTTGCCTGCTGTTCTACGGGAGGTTCAGAGGGAAAGCGAAGCAAGTCCACGGGATTCCTTCTTGTGGAAACAGACCTCAAAGTTGATCAGCTGCATTTCAAATAACAGTAGATTTCTAATTGTTTTTTCTGCTTGGTGGATACAAACCGAACTATGGACTAGAATCATTGTTACGCGGAAGAGATAGCATTTCTACTCTATAGCGGCAGTGTTAGTTAGCGCAAACTGGGCATTGCTTCACTTTTGCTTTGAACCTTCCATATAAAGGAGAAGCATTCTCCATTAGCGCAGGATATATTACGATCTCTCCACGATGTTGCTACGATATTTTTCATGACACACAACATCGTAAAGGTATCGTATGAATATTGTAAAGCAGCTTGTGATAATAGGGTTATTACAAAACTGTGTTTAAAACTAATTTTGAAAAACTGACTGAAATTGGAGGGAAAAAAATTTCACGGAAATAAAATTGATAACACTGAATAGCTAATTTTTTAAAAATTTTAAAGTGGTGTAAAAATAGTTTTTGTGCGATAATAAGCTCTGAAATTGAGGAAAAACGTTAACATTTCCATTGACTTTTAATTAACTAAAAGTCTAATTAAAATTTTGAAAAACTCTTTCTCAGTGAACCCCTACAACCCAAGAACGTGCCAATTTTGGTAGCACTAGCTCCAACGGTCTGCCCTATAGCGCGTTCTGTACGATTTTTGCATCATGCATAACGAATCACACAATTTGCAGATAATGTCCAGCATCATCATTAACATCATCATGTTAAAACCTCTTAAAATAGCTTTTTCAAACGTTCTGGTTTTTGAGTTGCGAATCCGCCGACGGAAGTAATGAAACTGAATAATTGTGGAAGTTTTCAGAGAAATAAATAATAACATTAAAAAAATTGTAAGTTGCCATTCGTAGAAGTGGAAAAACGAAGATCATGCGAGATTTTTCAGAGAATTCGGAAAACGTTATAAATTTGTAACTTGATGTACAAAAGCGCGCCCATTCTACATTTCGAGACAATAAAGGTAATAAAATTCTATTTAAATGAAATCTGTATAATCTGGGAGCTTGAATCAGTACTCACTTCTGCGAATGGGCCAGAAGTACGACTCATAAGAGTACTCGCGCTCCGCGGAGTATTCTGGAGTATAGTATTCGTAGGTGAAGGGTCCTGGCAAGCAATCTCTTTTGTTGCGCCCATGACAGTGTTGTGGATTTACTTGTGCATTATGCTTCATATGCTGTGCACCTTGGTCTGGATTTACTGGCGCATAATGCTTCATATGCTGTGCACGTTGGTCTGGATTTACTCGTGCATTATGCTTCATATGCTGTGCACCTTGGTCTGGATTTACTGGCGCATAATGCCTCATATGCTGTGCACCTTGGTCTGGATTTACTGGCGCATAATACATCACGTGCTGTGCACCTTGGTCTGGATTTACTGGCGCATAATGCATCATGTGCTGTGCACCTGGTTGATCATCCAATATTTAAAGAGAGAAATGGATATTTAGGATTCAAATAACTTTTTTAAAATGGAACATTTCATTAAAAAATCTTTTATATGAGTACCCTATTACCACAAAAATACCGTCCATAGTGCGCTCAGAAATATTTGAATGGGTATTCATTTATCAGATAACACGATTTTGTTTAAACGATTTTGTTTTTTTTTTAAGAATCGCAATTTTATTGATTGAAATAATTTAACTCGCCCATCGGAGGTAGTTTCGTTGTTTCAAGTAACATGCTTTAAGAAAAATAAAAAATTAAATTTTAAACCTAGCGCCATTATTTTTTCAGAAGTCGACAAGTGTGTCAGTTTCACTATTATCGCAATCATTTTGTCCTTTTCGATTCACAGATTTTCTCCGACAAGATCCATTATAATTAGGTCTGAATATTGTGCGTGTGCCCACATGCAAAATTCCATAATATTCCCGTATAATATTGGTCATTTTCTGTGTGCTAATAGGGTATATAGTTCAAATGGAAACATTTATAACTAACGAATGTATCCTTTAAATGCTTTTTTTTATCAACATGGCACAATAGGTTTATTATACCACTGTTTGAGAATTATTCAGTAAAATATAATTTGTCTGCATGCATGTCCAAAATTAGCACTCGGATGCTAAATTTTAGGCCCCCCCCCCCCAAAAAAAAAGACAACGCAGCTTGACATCAAAACCCAATGGGAGGTCCGTTTGTTATCATTCGCAAACTGTCTCTATTATTGAGTGTTAGAAGCTAATTTTCGCTGCTGAGGTGAGTGTTTCCCAAACATAACCCTTCAGGTGCAATTCGTTGGCGAACACTGGGTCGTTTAGCAGCTGGCCAGTCACAAGCCGAGAAGCAAGGAATTTGCGATTTTACTCCAGAGTGATGTTACTGTTATTGATTCAATTCTGAGAGACGGGTTTCATACCCAAAAAAGCTGGCCAATGTCATCAGAGATCTACAGTTGTAGGAATGACCAATATTTATCGGTATTGAGGAGGGACAGAGAACGTCTCCTGCTCTCTCGGGAACTAATTTCACATCTTATAGCAATTACTGGAGGAAATGTGTCGTGCCAAACCATATGTCAAAAATTTGGTGAAGTTGACCTAGATGCGAGGTATCAATATTTCACGTCTAACAAGCTCGTATGCGTTTCTGACATTAATACCCTCCTTTGAGTGACAATGGCTCTAATTGTGCTCTGGCTAAATGCATCAGGCAAGATTCAGTCTACAAGTAACAGTTATAGCCGATTCATTAAAAATGGAAACGTTGTATCAACAAGCAAATTGCATGCTGTGAAGATCCTTTTGCGAGATTTAGGATGTCTATGGTATCAAAGTAAATGTTCGTGCACCGTAGCATGGGTTCCTTGAAGATACCATTAGTGGTATATAGATTATCGAAACTACGTCTTGTACCCCAAGCGCGGAATTTTTGAGCAGCAGTTGACCCAAAATTTCTGCTCATGGTCGTTGGTGCGCTTCCTTAGAGATCAGGTCTTGAAAAATCAAAATATATCCAAAGAAATCAAAGATACTCATTGAATGGACTGGCCTGTTGAATCTCCAGATTTAAACTCCATAGGGGAGAGCCCGGGACTACCTCAGCATTAAGTTGCTGATCACCACTAGCACTCTGTAAGCGTTTAAAAAACACTAATTGAAAAATGAAATTCTTTGCGGTAAGACGTTATGAAAATCATTATTTCAAATATGCTTCATCTTGCATAACCTTTAAACATCATCCAATGTCATATTGAAACTTTTTTTTCTGTTGTCGAACATTCTTTTTCACATTTCTGATCTATTTCATAATTTACCATTCTATCATATTTGCATTGTGCGTTTTCCATTAACGTGTCATAATTTATCAGAGATGTCACTGTGCGTCATCGCATACATGAATTATTCCATTTCCTAGTTGGTAATTTTTCTCGGTGTCAGCCTTAAGCAGTCCAAAGACCAAAACAGTAACACATTTTTGTCATTTTCCAAATATGACGACATATCGAAAAAAACTTCGCCCAGTTTCCTATTGCCAATGGGTTATAAAAGAAGTAAACGCAGCTTCCATTCATAATAAACTAAAAACAGAATAACATGCCACATCTTAAATTGAGTTTCTCTACAGGAAAATTCTAAACACTTTGTTAATGAGATAAACTTTCTGTCTTTATATTTATTGTTTCGCCAGCTACACAAAGTTTTATGAAATTTGTGTTTCGGGAATCCATTTCTGACCGCAAAAAGGCATCAGATTCAAGAATTTGACAGAGTAGAGTTTAAAAACATGCATCTCTTTTGTTGATAGTGCATTTTGCTTCAACAATCTTATTTTTTGTGCTTATTTATCAGTTGTCTTTTGTTATCGTACTGCTATGCTAAGTTAGTAG
Source organism: Araneus ventricosus (assembly GCA_013235015.1). NCBI lineage: Eukaryota > Metazoa > Arthropoda > Arachnida > Araneae > Araneidae > Araneus > Araneus ventricosus. The sequence continues at coordinate 18,227 of BGPR01004426.1, read as the reverse complement.
CAGTTTTCTGTGCTCTTCTGAAAATTCACCCTTCTACTCAGTGTAAGCGTTGCATTATACTTATAGCGTGAGTGCTTTGGGGACGTTTTCACATTATCACAATCGAATGAATCCAGTTGCCATTGAAACCTTGCCTCTGTAGAGATTCGTTCAAAATAAAGATTTTTACTTTTTGCTGGGTTCCATGCGAGAATATCCGGATATAAATTGGCTGACTGGGCTGCAATAACAGCTTTTTTCTTTATGCAACTAGACAGTGGCGGACTGGGTCTGAAAATAGCGGTTGCCACGAGACAATGGGGGCCCTATATTCACATCTACAATGCTATCTTAAATACATTTTAAAATTTCATTTATTAGAGATAAAATAAATTAAAATCAATAAGTGAATAGAATTTATTCCTAGTCAGCATACACGCATTATACATATTATTGGAAGTAAGAAATACCAAATATGAGTAAATTCTATGATGGAATATTAAATAATTTTGGCGGTTGTACAGAATACTGCAATTTTAGAACAATATTGTTATTTGGAGAATTTTTTTTTAACCAAACTGAAAATAAAGTGTACACTTTTTAAGAATTTCAATATTTTAAAGAATACTTCTTACTGACAAAGATTAACAACTCAAAAGTACAGAAGTGTATTACATGCAGCCCATTTCATTTAAGGCAAGTCAACAAATGTTTGAGCTTAATAGACGACTTCGCAAATCTGTCAATAATTACTCTGCATACAAATCATCTAAAAATTCCCTTTCAACAAATGGTAATATATAGGATTTCAAGTTCTCCTCGGACAATGAATTTCTTAATAACATCTTTAGGATCTTTAGCTTAGAAATTTGACTAATATCATTACATCATTTATCACTCAAAAATGAATTTCAAAAAAGTTCTTTTAAAATACACTACATGAACTACTTGCTATTCTGCTTAGAAAAAGCACAGAAAATTCGCCAGATAAAGAGTTCTTCCCTTTCTCTCTCTCTTCGACATACACCCCCCCGGGGGGCCCCATATTGACTTAAGTGTAAGGGGGCCCACTTGCTATTGGGCAAGCTGGCAACCTGGCCAGTCCGCCACTGCAACTCGGCATTTTCATTCCGTGAAAGAAGTATCTTTTTTGTCTCCTCTTTTCTAACTAATAAGAACATGCGCATATCCACATCAAAATGAATTCGATTGAACCTCTCGATGACATAGCATGCATTCCTGTCACACCTAAACTTTTCATCTGTGGAGAGAGGGCATCCATGTTATGGGTCGTGTAATTCTGATTTTAATGTTTGGCATATTTTAATCGAAAGAATAACTTTTAAATATCGTCGCAAATACTAATTTCAATCGTTGTCGTTAACTCTGCAAGACGTGTTGGGTTAACTAGACCCAGATATTTTCGATTTTTAAAAACCATTCACTTTTTGAGTTGCATTTAAATTTTTTTTAGCCTTATTCTCTTAATGCTTTGTATTTTTTTACGGTTGTCTATTCATATGCTTTTGTTTCTTCTGAACGTAAGGCTTTTCTGTTTAATAATGATTTCATTTGACCTTTTGATTTTTAAATATGCCATTTTTTTTCTTTTACTTTTATCCATGTGCGTTTTCCACATGACAAAAATTGTTTGTTTTTTTAAATATAAAATATCTATAAATCCGAACCAAACCAACCTGTTAACTGCTGGGAGGAGAGCGTTTTTCTGATTGCACTGTATTTAACTAATAAAACGTTAGAAATGTTTTTTTTCTTGTCAAATTACTTTTTATTCTGGAATTTTGTTTTTGAAAACCAGTTGCTGATTCTGTAATCTTATTATCAGGATCATGATTCAGGAATTGATAATGTTACACTCTTATATTTCAAAAAAAAATTATATTTCCTTTATTTATACTATTATTTCTATTCAAATATGAATTTTCTTTAAGGAATCTTACCTACGTAACTTTCGATGCAAATAAGGACAGCAGGAATCAGCGCTATTAGGAAAATTATCTTCATATTTCTGAAAATTAAAATATAGACCAAAGTATAAGTTTTATTATACTAGTCGAGCAAATTGTAGGGGTATATGCTACCCCATTTCGAAAAACCTGAAAAACAACCGTGCAATTAAAATCTGACATGACTTCAAGTAATTCAAAAATCTTATACGATACGCAAACATACATGTATATACATTTTCAAATTAAATTATAGCCACGGCAAAGACTGCAAGCGTAGTATAATGAAAAAATACCGAGTATATATTTTGGATGCCTTTGTTTCGACCAATTAGGCCCAAAATTTGACACATGTTTGCACGTTTAGCCACAAGACCACAAGCCAATTTTCATATTTCTAAGTCATTGTGTTTTAGAGTTATCGCGTTCACATGCACGCAAATACTCATTCCGACAGACGGTCAACCCTTTGACGGTTTTAATCTAAATTTTGATACACTTCTAATACAATTCTGATGATAAAACTGTGTTTCCCAAATTCTACCCATCTAGATGTTTGTGCTTTTGAGATATCTTGTCCAAATGAACACGGACAAGCAGGCAGACAGATTTCCCTTGGACGAATTTCGTCCAAAATTTGATAGAAACCTATAAATTTGATGTAAAGATAATGCGACCATATGTCCTGTTTTGAACGGGACACTCCCGTTTTTAGGCAGCTTGTCCGGTTGTCCTCAAGTATAGCTTCGGGACACCAGGATGTCCCGTTTTCATAAAGAGAGGATAAATATGGTAACCGTTATAAAAAAAAGTACGAAAAAGTTTAAAAAAAAAATCCTAGAATATTGTCTAGTAACACGGCAATGACGGGGCATACGTCTCACGCATATTCAAGTCGGTCAGAGGCCTGCTAGCTCGCATTTATTTCTAACTACATCACACCGCAAAAATTGGCAGAATGAAACACTGGGTGTGTTTCAACCGAAAGCCATTGGGTGGAATTGTTCAAAGACTTTAATGTCAATCATTTAAATCGTGCGAACTTTCGTGTATGGAATATATCCTGTCTGACAGGCATTTTTCTGATATGAATAAGTTGTGGACGAGCGAAAAAATATAGTTGCAAGTCTTAAAGGAACGTTAATTACCAAAGTAAATTTAACGAAATATGTCCAAGAATTTCATTCTTTTATTGATGTCTTTAGACATCTCGGGTGCATTTGATAGTCTGCAATACCCTTCCATCAGAGATAGGTTTGCTTCCCTCTCTCTCTTCTCCAACATTAGCGAAACGCTTCTTGACATATTAAGAAACAGAAAAGTGGCGATGCAAACCAGCGAAGGGCCGGTCCTCTGGGAACAGACTCAGGGATGTCCACAGGGTTCATGTAGCGGGCCAGCATTTTGGAATATCACGGCAGACGAAATCCTATCGGTACAGTGGCCTCAAGGAGTTCATCTACAAGCATTTGCTGATGATTTTGCGTTCATTGTTACAGATAACACCAGAGAAGGTCTGCAGAAAGCTCAGCAAATTAGCACTGGACAAGTTTAAGGACTGGGCAGACAAAAATAAACTGTACGTCTCAATGGAAAATTCAAACTATGTCCTTTTCAGCAAGCTTGTAAGAGGGTCAACGATTAAATGGGAGAACCAGTCAATTAGCCTCAAAAACCATTTAAAATATCTAGGCGTTACAATAGATCATAAATTAAGCTGGTTACCACACGTAATAGAGCAGGGCAAAAGAGCCATGGACCAATACCAACATCTCTGCAGAATCGCAGGTAAAACTTGGGGTATCAACAAAAACATCAGAAGGCTATTGTATAAAACAGTTATAGAAAGAACACTATGCCATGGAGCAGCTGCCTGGGGACATAATATGACATCCCGACTCGAAAAAATGCTGGACTCCATTCAACGTCTGTTTCTTCTTTATATTACTGGTGCATACAGGATAACCCCAACCGCTGCTCTCCAAGTGGTCACCGGTCTTCAACCCCTCCACCTACAAATCCAACAAGAAGCAACTTATGCCCGAGTTGCTCGAGCAAGATTTTCATCCAACTTTTTCACCGTTATATTCAGCCCAACAGATTACGAAAGCAAAAGCAGTGGAATTCACATTCACCCCCATAATTTTCTTCTCCACAATCAAATTTCATTTGCAGAAAATCACAGAGACTCAGAAGCCAAGGCTATATATACTGATGGATCTAAAACGGACAAAGGCACTGGTAGCGCATATAGCATTCTCGAAAACTATGGAATAATAACCTCATGGCAAGGTAAACTTGATCACAGCAATTCGGTTTTCCAAGCTGAATCCCCTTGCAATTAAAATGACAATTGAAGCTGCTTCTTCCCTTCATAGATCAATCAAAATTTGGACAGACAGTTTGTCAAGTTTGATGGCCATACTTAATCCTAAATCCCACCTTAGTATGGTCCGAGAAATTCAAACCCTTCTGCTCTCCCATAAACACATTCACCCGAGATGGTTTAAAGCCCACGTCGGTTATTTAGGCAATGAATGCGCAGACCAATTAGCCAAAGAAGCCATCACAAAAGGCGACCCTTTCTTTCTACCTAAGCCACTTTCCTACCTGAAATATGAGATTAGGTAAGCTGCTTTAAGCATCTGGCAAGACAACTGGGATAATGGAGAAACTGGCCGCAGTACACACGATATAGTGCCTAGGGTCCCAAACAAGCCAGTAGGATGGAATAGAGAAGAGTTAATGTTCTTTACAGGACACGGGACCTTCCCTTCATACCTTCTTCGCTTCAATCTTCGAACACATGACAACTGCTCGTGCGGAGAGAAAGGAGATCCAATGCACTATGCCACAAAATGTCAGTTTACCCTCTCCTGGCATTTCCAAATTCCAACAGTGTCACTTAAATTACAGTGGTTGAGAAACATTCTCACGAACAACTTATCAAGAACCCGACTTCGCTTCCTAATGCGTTTCATATGTGGTGAGAACATTCTCACTGTAGAGGATAATAATTGAGCACTCATCCATCCAGACTCACACACTTCCGGCTACTTATGACTTTTTTTTCCTCTACGTATTTTTATTTTTTTCTATTTTGTTTTGTTTTCTATGTTGTTCTGTCCAATGTATGTTTCTTTTTCATTATTATTTGTTCTTGCCCTTTCTTAAAAAATAAAATTCACTTCCATCCATCCAAACCGGAAAGGAGCCAAATGGCTCTAAACACGGGAATGCAGGTGTAATGTAATAAAGCATACTAGAGAAAAAATGTGTTTTCAGAAATATACAAGATCGCATAAATTATTTATTTTCACATGTTTTTTTTTTAGAATATAAAAACTGAAGAAATATGCATTTTCTTGAATAAACATACTATGACATAAAAATTAGTAGATGTCCCGTTTTGAGAGAAAAAAATAAATGCTCATATTTCATACGTCCATCCCAAACAGTTTTTGAGTTATCGTGTTCACAGACCAACAAATTCTAAAAATGTGCTCTTCGGATTCGGTGTCTAAAACGTGGAGTTCATTAAAATCTCATGGTGGAATTTTTTAACGATTCCAACACTTTCTCTTTGCATACTTCGTATATGAGGAAGTAAAAGATTCTATAAAATATAGTCACTGGGGAATATAATTAGGATACTTTTAGTAGATTTTAGTTGATGCCAGTCAAGAATGTTTGATGACGTAACAGCCAGGCACAATCATTTTTGACCAACGGCATCTTTATGAGGAAGTATACTAGAAAACTGAGAGGAGAGTTCTTCCAATTTCTTTCATCGATTTCGTTGTAGGCAGCCTAGGGGTCGGCAACCTCAGGCTCTTTCAATGCATAATTGCGTTTCTTTTTAAGTTAGTAAATTATACACGCATAACAAAATAAATTATTAAATCTATGTAAAAAAAATCCTAACTATATTTCATGAAAGTTGCTTGTACACCTAACTATTTTTGGAGGGGGGGGGGTTTCGAGCTCAGGTGTTGTTCTTGTATAACTAAACTAAACTAACTATTTTTGTTTAGCTCTAATTCTTTTCTTCTATTCAACGCAAATGGTCTAAGATAGAAAATTTTAAAAGACAAGATCAAGTTGGTTTTGATACTTGGGACAGTTTACAAATATCTGTAACAAATTAAAAATTTATGCATTTGAACTTCTATCGATTTTCGAATCGACTTAATTTTTCGAACACGAATTTCATTAACAATCAACTAAGAAAGAGCTGAACAGTGTGAGTCTGCCATTTTGTTTGAAAATGAATTATATATATATATGTATGTTTTATACCAGTATATGTATTACAATTATAATTTTTTCTCTATGCATATTTCGTGTGTGGCAAAGTGAAACTATCACAATTTATAGTTTTGAGGTTAGAAAGTTTATTTAAAAAATGATGTTCTATGAACTCAACAAATATATATTTAATCTCTCTGACCTTTTAAAATCGAACGACTTACTATTTAAATAAATCTGAAGTGAAATACATATCTCTCTAGAATATGATGTTAATTATGAAATCTAGAATATGATCTTATATTAATATAATATTATGTTGCAAGATTTTTTTTATATTGTGCTCATTAATTTTTCATCTTGATTAATGTGATTTTGACGCATGCGTTGTAAGCTGAAGATTACAATGGAACTTGGCTAAATCGAGGTTGATGGAAACACAATAAAGATTCGAATTAAGAAAAACTAGGGCTAATAATAACTACAGTAAGAAAAACGACGATTTTCAAACTCATAATGGCAGTAAAGATTTATTTTTATTATTTGAAAGTTTAATAAATTATTCAAAACAAATAAATAAACAATGAGTAATTTTAATAAACAAAGAGATAATAATTATGGTTTCAAAGATAATTTTAATAAATAAATAGTTAAAACTATTTATTAAACTGTAAACAACCCTTTGGATACAGGAATTGCTGTATAAAGCTTCAAAATAAACAATATGATTAACTTCTAAGGTGTTCCAAGATTTTTAAAAATGTGAGAAATTTTTATTGTTTTCTGTTAATACGTTAACCACGTAAAACAAAACGAACGTATTTAACTAACGAAAGCAGTTAAGAAATAAAAACAGTTTTTAAAGTTTTTAGCTTCGACTTCGAATTAACCGAAATAAATACGAATTATAGGTGATATTTTAACATTTTTGTAATAGGTAATTCAAGGGAGCAGAGAAAAAATTTTAATCACAGACGAATTCCAACTAAAAAATGTTCGAATCAACCGAGTTCCACTGCTTAACAACATTAAAAAATTCTCTAGATAGCTATAACAATGATTTTTAACAACTATCGCTAATTGTAATGCATAAATCAGCATATAAAATAACAAAATTTCGCAAGCTTTAATATTCAAGTAGAGAATATTGAAGTGCCACGTGTAGTCGAGCCACGCTTTTGCGCTCCCATATGGTAAGAATATTCTTAAATAGATTGAAAACTACTAATTAGATTATGTGTTACCTATGAAAGTAAATACGTTGAGATAACAATAAAAAAAGCATTATTTCCTTGCAAAACATTTACGGGTGCAATATTTGATAGCAAAAACAAATAAAATCTCACTACTTGTGAATCATTGCCAATACTTGCTGTAACGTTAATTTACGGAGTTGAAACACAGGTTCATATAACAACATATTAAATAATTAAATTTCTAAGGTCACTTACTTGCTTTTTAAAAAGTCAAGAAACCGGCGAAGAAATCACATTTTCAATACATATTTTCGATATTCTATCCTAGGAACAGCATAATTCCTTAATATGTATTAGTGGCAGACGATATTGCAAACCGATACGTTTCGTCTGTGACGTAAAAAAAGTAAACCAATAAGAAAGCTAGTTTTCTAAATGGCACATAAAAATGGAGTTAGATATATCTCGTTTTATCGTTACATTTATGGTTATACACCGAAGATGAAAATCATAAACTCTTTTCAAGTTCTAATATCACACATTTCCTGGTAGTCTTCTAACGCGTCTACAACTTTCTTTAGGTTAACAGCTGCGTTTTCAAATGCTAGATTTCTTTTGAAACAAGAACAGAACTTGAACCAATTTTTTTTTTCAAAACGAATACTTTTAAATAGGAAAAAAAAATATTTGGATGGAAAGGTTAAGAACATTTTGATTTAATAATTTAAAATGAAAATTAAACAGTTTTTTATCTTGTTATCCTCATGATGCACGGTGCTTGGCTTTAATCAGTATCTTCAGAATTTTCTACTGTTAATATTTTAAAATATGTGAAATTTGTAAGGTGACATTTCGTTCTATTATTCTGCTTTTTGAAGGTTCGTCTTGCGTGCATTTATTGAGGTTAGATGGATACAATATTAGTAAAATAAAAAAATGCAAGACTTATAGAGGATCTTGATCAAAAATTAAGTTAAAATGATTTTCAATAATTCAATAAGTAAAGCTAAAGCAACAACTTTTCCGATTCCAATTTTAACGACATCCTTTATATTCAAAATTTTATTAATAAATTAAAAAAATTAATAACCATCATCAGGGAAGAAAACACCTAACGTCTGAAGACTCTGGAATAATACATTATGCTTTTTAAATATGGAATTTTATTAGTTTCGGATAAAATATTAGACCTCCATGTTCTTAATATATCAAAAAATATGGAGAATTTTTAAAGAATAATTTGGGCATAAACGTTTCCGCATGGACTGTACAGATGCTATGGGGCTTTAATGGAAATTATTAAAAATACACATATACTTTCCTTGGACTTGAGTGGTAATTTAAAAACCTCATTCCAAAAATGGTACTTTCTTGTGTAATTTGTTAGTATAGTGAGGAAAATGCATTTTGGAAAAGTATCTCTTTCCGTTAACAGATATTGATAAATTTGATCCGTTGGCAGAATTTGATGAATATAAAAAAGGTGATATAAAGACGACATTGCAATTTTCTTCTACTTAACTCAATTCTCACACACATTGGACATAGATAACTGTGCTTTCAGCATGGGACGACCGTTGGCATGCACACGGACTATATGCCAGCCTGTACCCCCGATACACGGATGCAACGAATGCAATTCCTAAAATTGTTTTTTCGGACTTCGGAAATTTTAAAATTTGAATATTCAACAAAATCTCGAGACCGGATTTTTGTATTATTACTATACTTTCTGTACGTATACTTAGTATATGAGAAAATAAAAATGTGTTTAACCATATTTAAAAAGTTTTCATTTTTTATTGCAGAGTACGTCACTGATTTTTTTATTCAAGAGTTGTCACCGATTACTCTAGCACAAAATATCCGAAAAAAATGTTTAGCTTGTAAATTATTTCAGTCAAAAATTGTTTTATTCATAGACCCATGTTTCGAAAGAGGATATTATTTTTTACTGATATTTGTGAAAGTTCGTTCTTGTGAGAGTACAGTTGTAAAAGGATGAGCCACAATCTGATCTGGATTTCACTACAAATTTCGTAGCACAGGTAGCATTTCTATATTATCAGTTTTGAAAAATGTAGACAATTTTTCTGTTTCATGAATAAAATTCCATTTTCTTCCGGTATACCTTCTCAAATTCCAGTGCATATTCTGGTCTTCCGGTGGAATGCTTTGTCAATTTAGATGTTCAAATTTTCATCGCTCTTTTTGGAAATTTTAAAGAAAATATAAGGACTTTGTTTTTAAATTACAGTAAAACCTGTTTATAACGATATCGCAGGGATCTAGAAAAAATATTGTTATAAGCAGGTTATCGTCATAGACAGTTTGAGCGCTTGCGTATCCAATGATTATGTACATGTTCATGTAATAATATACTAACTAAATTTATTGCTCTTATTGATTCAACTTGCAAATACTCGCTGATATAAAATTGTATTTTATAAATTTAAACTTTTTTAAGAACTTGAAAAGCAGCAAACAAAGTGAACACTCAAATTGCTTCCTCCTCCCCTGATCCCCCCACTTTCCAGCCCCCTCGTCCCCTTTTCCGTGGGATACTTTTCCCTGGAAAAAGAAATTCGGGATTGTTCCATACCAACTTAAGATGTAAAACTTACCAACTTCAGATGTTTTTTAAGATGTAAAAATATCGTTACAGACAGGCACATCGAAAAAGGGATTACCGCTGTAGACAGGTTCAAAATACATTGAGTAACTAGGAATTTCGCAGGGACCAAAGTATATATCGTTATAGTCAGGTTTATCGTTATAGACAGTATAGTCATACACAGGTATCGCTATATTATGGTTTCAAGATATTTTGAAAGTACCAAACGTGATGTGTTTTTTTACTATAAGCTTCAGGTGTTTGTCTCAAATGCGTTTTAACTTTGAGCTCATTTTTATGAAATGGTTGCAAATATTGCTTCGTTATCACTCTTTATAGAGTTATATGCATCCAAATAAATAATTAAGTTTATTCATGGTAATAAAAAGAATAAACGATTCGGCACTTTTCATGTAAGAGACAATAGCCTTGCTACACTGTAAAAAATATCCGTTTTTTTCCCGGACTTTTTCCGTATATTTGACGGTTTAAAGCTGTTTTGTTGACAAAACGGTTTTTCCCCATTTTCCGCTCCAGCCATAAACGGTTTAAAACCGTCAGTTCAAATTCTATTTTTCGTCATACGGTATTGCTTTCCGTATGATAACTTTCCCTTTTCTTAAATGTAATTTTATTGCATTCATTTCATGTTTTTAATAGGGTTCCATCTCCGCTATTGTTTACACATGTTGCAGTAACCTGTTGTCACTCATGAAAGCTAACCTTAAAACACGTGTTCTGGAAATAGTTGATTTTTACACCACTAGGTGGCGCCACTAGAGCTATAGTGACTTTAAACCTCAAATAGATTTTTTTTACCTCATTTTCTGATGTCTCCGGTGGTGTAGTGGTTAGAGCGACTGCCTTTTGTTTCTATGAACGCGGTTTCGATCGCCGGCTCGGAGGAGTTCGAAGTTTTGTCACCATCTTGCATCGAAATCGTCCAAGTAAGTTCGAATAAAAATTAGATTAATTGAAATTCATAATAAAGCCTTGATTAATTAGCATTCATGATCGATAATACACATCAGCACGTTTCAACTCAACTCGAACAGAAGGAGAAAACAACTCAACTCGGTCGATGACGTCACTTACTTCGATGATTTAATTTTTAACGAGAAAACTTGATCTCATACGGTAAAAAACCGTTGTGCCTACGGATTTACTTCGTAACTTTTACGGTTTTGCACAACCAACCCAGCTGCCGGTTTAAAACCGTAAATTTTACGGGATTTTTTTTACAGTGTACGAGGTGAGGACATGGGGCAGTGGCATAGCGCTATGAGAGCCAGATTGTCTCGACCTCCTGGGGGCAGTCTTCGGAACAGCTGCGAAGCCATTTTTTTTGTATTCATTTTGAATTTTTAAAAAGAAATATTGGGGAGGGGGAGAGGATAAAAAAATACTCTGAAGTATTATGAACTTTAGTGCTATTTGCGTTTGTCACGCCGTCGCCAGGGGTGCATCGATGAATCAGGTGGAATTCTTGCACAGCTCCAGGAAAATAAATATTTGTGCGTTAAAGACAAATTTTGCTTTCCAATGCTTATGTATGCCAATGCTATATTTATGTTTATACCAATTTAATTCTGGAATTCATGGATCATATTGCAGGAGGTCAAAGGATGTGATGTCACAGCACAGTGTAAGACAAAGTGCATTGAAATGTTAGATGAATGTGTAGGTTTGTCATGTATTTGACTCCATATGTGATCATAATTAAGTCATGGTCAAATATTTGGAAATTGTCACTAGAATAATAGCTGCGAGACACAAGATTATTAAATCTCGCATGTTTCATAAAATCTTTTAATTTGTTCAAATTTTCAAGTAAAGTGAGATGGAAGAGAATAAATTAAGTAATTATAAATTAAATGACAAATTCAGTTGTTGGCAATTAATGAAAATATTCACCATTTAAAGCAGAAATTACGCCATTACGGCAACTCATTTTTAATATACTTTTCTTACCGTTACTGGTATCTGCTGATTATCAGTATAGGTAAACAAAAAAGAGACATAACTATTAGCAGTTAACCCATTTTCTCGAAACCCACATTCGGCACATGCCTGGGCACGTATTCCAAGAAAGGGAACTGTCTCGGGAAACTTTGTTTTAACATGCCCCGTTACTGTTATCATCTGCAGCGAATTATTCCCAATAAGTTCCACTTCATAATTTGACGCAATTATGCAGTTAGGAGTAAAAACTAAATGTTCATATGTTCAGTAGCAATTATTTTCGTGAAACAGTACAGAAAAAAATTCAAATGCTACCTTGTTCTAAAATGAACTGTTGTATTACAAGTACTTTGAGAAGTTAGTTCAATTTTACATAATAAACTATACTCTCTTATCTTGAGTTTAAAATTTTAAATCCGAAATCCACAAAATGGTAGTTGTTTCTTAATTGTATAACTGTTTCCAATCAGGAACGGTTATGCTGTTCCCGGTGCGAGCGCACCGGGCCCTGCACCGATGACTGATTTTGCAAAATGAAAATTCATTCTTTCTTTTGTTTTAATTCGAATATACGTACATTTGAATAAAATCACATGATTTTTGCTTATTTCTCGTCGTCGAATCCAAGGCAATGCTAGGTGCTTTGAATTCCACTACACAGTCGACTACAGAGTGACAAAAATAGTACTTTAATTATTAATGATTTTCATGTATTCTTGAAGTCCTTAACATATCAATTTGTACAGTGTAATAAATAGTAAAGTGCGATAAATTATTGTTTTGTCGTAGGAAATTTGTTTCAAGGCCTACGCAAGCCAACTTTGCACCAGGCCCTGCTGTTAGTCGGACCGGACCTGCTTCCGATTAATAGTGAAGGCCAACAATAATACGAAGGAATGATATCACTTCTGTGAATAAACTTCCTTTTCCTTAAAAAGGAGACATTTTTAAGCACATGTCACTTACATTTTCGGCGTTTCTGCTCCAAAAATATATTCAGAAAGATGTTTTTTCTTCCATACAGTAGAATCCCGGAAATCCGAACCCCCGGTAATCCAAAATTCCGGATAATCCGAACACCTTTTTTAAATTTTCTGAAAACTTTTTACCGAAAAAAGAAGGAAAAATAACAATTACGAATAAGGAACAAATGTTTATTCCTAACTTAAAAAGAAGTATTTGAAGTGGTTTTTAAGAATGAATGCAGCACCTCAATGAGTAGAAACGAACTCGGATATCTTCTTTTTACCCTCAACTTGTTTGCCACTGTACCGTGCGAATCGTCGCGTGCCCTTTCCCTACGTCTTCAGAGAGCACGCAGAGTCAATACTCGACTGCATTTGGTATATCAAGAGTATTTTACCAACTTTCCCGGATAATCCTAAAGCGGGGTTTACACGCGAACAGTAAAACCGGCAGTAAGCTCTCGCTGTCAAGTTCGGACAGAGACTTGCCGTGGCCCGGTTAAAACTTTTATGATTCTGCGCATGCGTCATCTCCTACTGCCGGTTTTACTGTTCGCGTGTAAACCCCGCTTAATTCTTCGGAATCCGCACATAGGTCAGCCTCAATTAGTTCGGATTCTCGGGGTTTTACTGTATACCAAACAGGAAATATTTTATGATCTGGTGATTTTATTTTCAACTGATATTTAAAGACAGAGATTTAGTACTATAAAGTATCACGATACTACAGAGATATATTGAAAGATATAAAATATTATATTAAAGTTTTTCGATACATCCGAATAAATAAGGGATTTTTCTTTCATTTGTGTGATGAACAAGTAGTTTCTTTTGCTACTGTCACAACTGGGAACACCTGGGATGTTGGAAGTTCTTGATAAGAAATCTGAAAATTAAGTATGAAGAATAAAAAGGTGAAGTGGAAACATTCCCAAAAACGGGTCTATTCGTTATGTAGCGAATCTTTATTAAACGTACATGGAATATTCTTTAAGCGATGGAACAAGAATTATAAGAAGAAAGGATTTAGAATCTTTTTTCGAAATTCGTCGAATCTCAGAGCCTAAGGCTTGTATATTTTGCATCCTGGGTATGGCCTGACTCTTATACCGTCGGTTTGTTGGTTCACTGGAGAGTGACAAGTATTACCGCAATTCTTTGAGCAACAGAATTGGCCTTTTCCGCAATCAGAATCTTTGCAGCATTTGTGCTGAGCCACAAAGCATTTTTCAAGGGGCTGCTTCGGACAATAATCTGTCGAAAAAGAAATTCAGGATTATTTATACAATCATCAATATCCTGTTACATGAATTGATTTATAATGAAAAAAAATGACGGGAGGCTGTCTTTCTCAAACAGCCGCTGATGTTAAAGGCGTAGGACTATTTACACCTCATGCGTGTGACGTCACCAATTCATGCGTATTTTTGCCCAACTTTGCGACTCAGTAGTCGCCGAACTACAATTCCGATTTTCAATTTTTTATAACTTCTGCTGTTACCCTTTATCTCTAAAATATGTCATTAGTTATGTTTTTAACATATGTAGTTACCTAGATTTAGAGGATCTCCCATGCAACGTTTTTGTGGCGTTTTGGAGGGTGAATCAAATTCATCTCTGAGACCCCAATGGGAGGAATGAAGTCTTACGTTTAAAAAAATAAATATTATCTTTTATATACAGGGTCTCAATTCTAATCGTGTCGTAGTAACTAATTTCTAAACCGTTAGTGATAGGCATATATATCCAAATGGAAAAAATGCTTTGTATGAAGCAAGAAATTGTTTTTTTTATGTTGTTGAGTCAATAAATTTAATGCTGAAAGAGTTACGAAATGTAAATTTTTATACGGTCCTCCTGTTCCTATTATTCCTATTTAGTAAAATAATCTTGACGTACGAACATTTTAATCACAATAAGTTCCCTTCTGCAACCAAAACTGATAGAATTATGAAGCCCTGACTAGGGACTGCTTAAATTGGAAGATTACTGTCTAAAAGTGACAGAGATTGTCAGAAATCGTGGACTGAATACTTGCCCATAGGAACGCTTCCATAAAAAAAAGTTTTCCTTAAAAATATAGCGAAAAGAATAGCTCACAAAAAAGCTTGATTGTAAATGAGTTTAATCAGTTGCTGTTTTATTTATACATTCGTGTTTCGACAGAGGCCATTTTCTTTCACCAAATCTCTGAAATTTCACTTTGGAAATGGATTCTGGATACAATCTGGACGGGAATTCGCTTTCTTCCCATTAGTCGGAGAAGCCTCAGGCGATCTGCAAGTATTACCGCAGCTGGTTTGGCAACACAGTTTCCCACCACTGCAATCGGAATCACTGCAGCAACTGTTTCGATAGAGAAAGCACTGGACAGGGCGTTCCCGAGGGCAGTACTCTGGAGAAAGAAAAGTTCGCATTCATTACTTAGTGTAGTGATTTTCAACTTGTGAAGTTTCCCCTCCCCACGTCAATGAAAACACGCAAAAAGGCGAAAAAAAAAATGAAGAATCTTCAAAATGATTGAAGGCAAAGCAAGAATAGATCCATTTTATTATTATAAAATACAACCATTAAGAGTACGCGACACCTCAAGCTGATAGAATGGCGAAAGCCACACGTTTGCGTCCAACTAAATAGTTCCACTTTTGATTTAACATTCCAGCGGGCAAGCGTTTGCAAGAGATACTTGAATTGCTCATCGTATTACATATTTAAATCTGTCGGAGGTTTTAAACCTTGTAATTTTAACCGAAACATTAGCGTGAAACTAGTTAGGCTGCGCATTGGGCACACGTATTTTACACATCGTTATCTACTTCACTCGGAACCAGCCCCGATTGTCAGACCTGTAATTCAAATTTCACGGTTCGGCATATTTTATCTGAATGAGAAAATTTTAATAATTGTAGAATCAAATGGTTTGGCCCATCCTCAACTGCATAAGCTGTTGGGCGACCTCCCTCATTTTAATTTGTTCTCCTTTGTTGTTGAAATTGGCTTCACGAAAGTAATCTAATTAAAATCGTCATTGGTCATTCTTTCCTTGTTACCATCTTAGTTCGTTTATAGTACATTTTAACCTCATAATCACATCATTCATCATTACACATTGATTGGCGCAGCATGGCCCATCTGCCATAAAACAATAACTCACTCACTCGCTTGCGTAAGCGCGCCCGCTGGAAGGTTAAATTCAGTTCAAATTAATTGAAATAATTGAACAGCTTTTTGTTGTATTTACAAACTAGCCGCCTTCGGCGATCAGCTGTTCGCCCCTAATATTAATACCCTGTGGCTGTGCATACAACTTGGCTAAATAAATTGGCGCAAAGCTTTATTTTGCGATACATGCCGAAAATGGAGGGTTGGGAGTGGCAGGCGACAATTCACGACCTATCTAGAGGTCGTAAATAGTGGCGGACTGGCGAGGTTGCCAGCTTGCCCGATGGCAAGTGGGCCCCTTAAACAGAAGACAGTTTGGGCCCCCAGGAAATGTGGGAGAGAAAAAAAGAAGACATCTTTCTCTATAGTAAGCTTTTCTAAAGCAAATAAATAAAATAGCCCTGTACCCAAGGTCCGTGTTTCTTATATAATATTTAACTTACGGAATTAAAAATCAAATAACTTTAATCGTAGCTTCGTTATTTTAAACGTAGAAAATTAAAGGGTGTTAAAAGGGATTTATTAGAAACGCGGAAAAATGAAATATATAATAAAAATTTAAATTAAATATATAATTAAATTAATGTAATTAAATATAAAAATTAAATATATATAATTTAATATATATATGAATTAATGTTACGATTATAGATATGTGTGGGCCCTCACTGACTCCTGGCAACCACTATTTTCAGACCCAGTCCGCCACTGGTCGTAAGCCTCCATATGATATAAAAATTACCGAAATCGGTCCAGTGGTTGGGGTACTAGTCCTCTGGTTTTGCCATTTATTTTAAATATATGGATAATCGATATTCTGCATAATGAAACCCTGTCTTTTCAATTAAAGTTGTTTAATTTCAGAGAAATCTTTCTGCAATACATCTAGAATTTATAGAAACACATCCACCATCTATCCATTCGGTCGCCTTCGTTGCCTGTCTCCAACGTTAATCTCTAGATATCACTGCTTATAAATAAATGTATCATTTTATTTCACATCTGGTATTTTTAATAATCTTGGTTGAAATATAGATTCGCCATGTGGATTTAGCCTCTTTGACGGTCGTGACAGTACCTGATCCAGCCAACACCTGAACCACCATCACCCATGTGATGGCTCATGATTTTATTTATTTTACTGACAAGGGGAGGGGGTATGAGTGATGCTTACGTAAGACATTAAAGCATCCTTTATCAATATCTCTCGTAATCTGCAAAAAATAAATAATTTAATTTAAAAAATTAAATGGAAAAAAAAAAAAAAAAAAAGATTAAATTTTAAAAGAAAATTAAACTCTGAAGTTTTAAACAGATAAAAATAAGAAATTTTCTCACTTGTAAGGAAAATTAAATATATATATATATATATATATATTTCTCAGTTTAATGAGTTAAAGTTTTGAATCATCCCAAAATCTCTTAAATTAGATTAATTACTGTTATACATTTTGTGGAAAAAAAGAACGGGGGGGCTGTTTGCTTTCACGCAATTAGTAAGAGGGAATATGATTTGTTTATATTTTTTGCTGACAGATAAAATGTAAACCACAAAAACATGCCACGTAATACTTGTCCTATCCTCATCAACGATATGTAGATAATGTGACACTGTAATATGAGACGATCTGGGAAATTCAATTTCACGGGAAGGGGGGGGAGCAAAATTCAAAAAAAAAAAATATTGGAAAAGAAAATAATATAATGGCAACCCTTGCAGGAAGGTAAAATTTAATGAAATTAAGGAAATGCAAAAGAAAATGGAAATCATTATGAGGAAGCCAAACTGATGAAAATCACTGTTAGGTGTAGAAAAGAATTGGTTAGTAGGTGAGAATTCAATAAAATCAGACAAAGAAGAAAATGCAATAACAATTATTGATAGAGAAGAAAAGTGCGATAACCAGTGACAGAGGAAGAAAAGGATAAAAACGCGATGATGAAGAAAAGTGCGATAAAAAATCATTATAGAGAGTGCAACATTTAAAAGCAGGATTTGGAACATTAAACCAACGTCAAATAATGAAATCGTTCTCCACACCTCCTAGTTAAATAACAGGAAAAAGACAAATTAAATTGCTGGATGATTTAACGTACGTCAAATGATAAATACGTAATCGGAACGAAGTAATTT
>BGPR01004425.1:33127-112571 GCA_013235015.1 Araneus ventricosus | reverse complement strand
ATTTCAATCATGCTGAAATTGCACCAGTGCTAATACAAATAATGCCAACACTTTTAACAAATGCTTTTAATCTGAGAAAATAATTCAAGTTTAAAACTAAGTCTGTTTTAATACCACTTAAAGTCATCAACTCCTTAAAATAGTTCTGAAAAAAAGGCAACCCTTTTGAAATTCAAGGCAACTTCTTTTCTTATAACGTCCTAGCACAAGAAGAAAGAAACATTTTTTCACTGAAATAAAGAAAACTTAGATGTGAGTGAAAGAAACTTATTGAATTTTATTAATATAATGAAATTTATATATATTCAAAAGAATCTATTTTTATGCTAAGTGAATTAAGGCATAAGTGAGAAAAAAATTCAATCAAGACATTTGTTTGTTGAAATAAAGTCAACACTTTTAAGCTTGAAACAATTTTTCTTTAAAGGCAGCCAACTTTAAAATAATAATAACACGTTTTGTTATTCCTCAAACTGATAGAAAATCGAAATTTCAAGTTTAGTTTCAGCAAATTTCATTATGTTGGAGAAAGTTTGGAACTTTTTAATATGATCGTTTCTCTATAAATTCGAATAGTTAAGTTAAAGTAAAATACAAATAAACAGTATATTAAATAGAATTATAATCCTTTTAAGGGTTAAAACATTTTGAAAATAGAAAGCATGCAAAAATATATTAATATAAACACAAATAAAATAAAATACTTTTTATTTAAAACATTCTATGAGGCATGATGTCAGACGCTATATACATATCAGAGGCATTTTTCACAAGTAGAACAATGTTCAGATTATTTAAAAAGGTATCATTAATATAATTAAGCATCTGCATATTTTTCTCAACAAATTCTTTCACTAAAAGTTCAATGTCTATCGATAGGATAGCCAAGTCTCCGTAAAGACTATGTCTGGATTCAAAGTTCATGGTCACACATTCGTGACCAAGCTGATTCGCCTGGTTTTCTAAACAGCCTTTGCAAACCAACACATCGTCGATTCGACTCTTTATATTGCCCGCTAAAAGTTCTGTTAGGGACATCGACAGCACCATTTCAACATCGCTTAGCTCCATTTGTAAATTGGTGCGTGGAGACCGTGAAGACACTTCCAAAAGAATATTCTTTTTCAGAAAATTATTAAACATCAGTGACTTACAGCTTTCACTGATCTTTTTCCTAATGCACTGAAGTTGGTTCCATTCAATTTCGGAGAGTAGGCACACAGATGGGAGAAACTGTCTCGAAAAGTCTTGTTTCGTAACATATCGCTGAAGCGAGACATAGGGAACATTTTCGATCCATGCACTGGTTAGAAACAATGTGTCTCTGACGATTAGCACTTTTTCCCGTCTCTGATGGTAAAGATGAGTTGTTCATTTCGGTAACAAGTGATTAACACACGTAAGGTGAAAAACTAACACCGTTTTTGGTCGGGAAGATTCTGCCGTTTACATTCGTTTTGAACTTTCGAATGTGTACATTTAATACATCCCCGAAATCACTGACCACTGCATAGTTGTTCTGTTATAGAAGTTCGAAATTTATAAGAAAACTCTAAAAAATTGATAAAAGGGTTCAGTAACATTATTGGTTGAACTTGTGTGAGAACTTTATCATTTGCGAATTTGATTGGGTGAGAGGAAGACAGAAAAAAAACTCATGCCTATAATCGGCATAAGAATATTCTCGAAGTTCTAAGAAAATATCAAGTGACACATAAAGATAAACATATCAATTAATAGACTGAAATTTAAGATAAAGAGATTTTTCTATGTATGATACTTGAAAAAGCATGCATGATTAGAATTATCAATGCAAGACGATAGTCATAGTTAAATATTCTAGAAAAAGGCATGACATGGATCATCTATGACGTGTCCAAATTAGTCGCGAATGTAAGATTTAACACAATCTTTTAATCTTAAAGAAACATGATGAAACAAATTTAATACTAACTGTGTAGGTCTTCATAGCTAGATTGTTATAATCATGAAGCATAACATCTAGTGATGAAGATTTTTTTTGGAAGTTCAAGTGCAGGAAAATCAGACAATATATATCTATATATATATATAATTAATTACTGAAAATGGAAAATCAGTTGGTGAAATAAAATAGGATCGAAAGTGTAATTCAAGAAATTTTGTTCAAAAGTCGAGAAAAAAATTTGAATATCTAAAAACACTCTTAAATATTTTTCATAAAGCTTTTAAGTTGAAGAAAAGAAATTCAATCTCGAAGTGTTTGAATAAGGTTTATTTAAGTAAGTTGGAACAGATCTTCATCTGAAACAGTCGGCTTTAAAATAGTTTTTATGTTTTGATATTTTCGAAACTGGTAGAAAATTGGGATTTTAATTTCAATTGGATCAAATTTCACTATGCAAGAAAAACTTAATCAAACCAAAGAGATTTTTAATATGATTGCTTTTATATTTTGTCAATAATTGCATCCGTGATTGGAAAAAAATTCAAAATTAATCAAAGCAAGCTATGTTTCATGTAGGATTGACACAGAGTAAGCAATGATTAGAATTATCGATGTGGAATATTCTCAAAAGATAAAAATAATCAGTCGCATAGCGAAGGAAACACGCACAAACGTGGTAACTCTTTTATCGTTATTCGAAATAAATCACACAGTCTTCATGAATTAAAGACGCATGTAAAAAAAAGTACTGTGATGGTTAAAATTGTCAAGACTAAATTTATTCGATGTATGTGAAAAAGGAATTAGAATGTAAAACATGAGTTTCACACAAACAAACACATGCACACACACAGACATGCACAAACACACACAGACATGCACAAACACACAAACATGCACACACGCAGAGAGTCTTCGTTAATTAAACATGCCAGAAAAAAAGTTCTTTGGTGGCTAAAATTGTCAAGACTAAATTTATTTTATCTATGTTGAAAAGGAATTAGAATGTGAAACATGAGTTTCACACAAACACACACATGCACAAACACACACACAGACATGCGCAAACACACACACAGACATGCGCAAATACAAACACAGGCGCACACACACATGCACCCACGGAGAGTACTCGTGAATTAAACATGCATGCCGAAAAAGTTCTTTGGTGGTTAAAATTGTCGAG
The DNA here is from genome assembly GCA_013235015.1 of Araneus ventricosus. Taxonomy (NCBI): domain Eukaryota; kingdom Metazoa; phylum Arthropoda; class Arachnida; order Araneae; family Araneidae; genus Araneus; species Araneus ventricosus. Next base: position 109,458 of record BGPR01004425.1, on the reverse strand, counting down.
ACTAAATTTATTTGATCTATGTGAAACAGGAATTAGAATGTAAAACATGAGTTTTACACAAACACACACACGCTCACAAACACAAACACCTGCACGCACGCACACACACACACACATGCACACGCACCCATCCACCCCCCCACACACATGCGTTAATCAGTAAAGAGGCGAAAATTTTATATTAGTGGATTGTTTTATATAGTTTTAGAGTTAAGTATGATGAATGATTAATAAATTTTTAAGATAAAATTATTTGTGATGAATCAATGCATTTGTGACGTTTAATGTAGCCTTTTTAGCGTCATTCAAAGTAAATTGCTATGTATTTATAGATAAGTTATATGTTCAACAAGAAAAAAAAGTGATCTTTAATGGTTTTTATCAATGAAGCTATTTCGTCGATGTTGAAGTGAATTCGGAAAGAAAAAAATATAATGCCAAAACTTTCTCGTTCAAGATTCAAACTTTCCATTTAACTTTAAGAGAGTTTAACGTTTTGATATTCCTGAAACAGTTGAAAACGGAATTTTAAGTTAACTTATTCAAACTAAGTGATTTTTAGTGCTCTTGTATGTTATTGTTAAAATATTCTAAAACTGTGTTTGTTAGTGGAAAAATGAGCTTGAAGCAAAGAGGAAAGTTGAATGATGAAAGAAAAATAAATCCAAGTTGGATCATTCGAAGAATTATTCTTATGAAACTGATTTAATTAAGAAACAGATTTTATGAGAATTAGCGACTAAGTAGAGTTTTTGTTATTTAAAAACAGAAAATGCGCAAGTTTTAAAATTTTCCCGAAAACAAACGAAAAACGTTATTCGATAACGAAAATAGAAAAATGAGCATGCCAAAAATAGAATAGGATTGAAAGTTTAACTCTAATTGATGAAATTCTGTTCAAAAGCTGAGAAAATTCAAAGTCTTTAAAAACAGAAAAAAAAATGAAATTAAGATTGTAAGTATCAAATTATTATGTTTATTTTATATTTAAATATTTTATTTTAATGCACGCATGATAAGTTATGATTGAATTGATCAAATCTGTGAAAGGACTTTGTGAAAAAAATCTAAAACACTAAAATCAAACTTTTGTAAAAGAAATATTTATGCTAAGGGTTCGAATAAGCCGAGAAAATTCAAAGTCCCTCAAAAATTTCCAAAGTCCGAAAATAAAAATAAATTTCTTATCATAATTCTTACCTAATCTAAGAAGGGGTTCATCCCGGGTGGTGAGGAGTTAAAGACCAATAAAATTCCATATCTCAACTCGAAAAGTCGGCTGGTAGTCGGGTTGGGGGAAGTGGAGAGGGGGGGAGTGCTCCTCCCGCCTCCCGATGGGCCAGAACTCTTAATATCTAACTACTAAGATTCACAAATTATTCATATTAAATATAAAACAACAGCAAAAGCGACATGGAATAAGCTTAAAGATATTTATGAAAGAAGTAACGAATTATACGTATCAAAAAAATTATAATAATTATAAATTATCTTAATTAATTATAATTATCTTAATTAATTGTAATTTTTAATTATCTAAAAAATTATACGCAACAAAAATTTCAGAAAACGGCAATATGAAAGAACACATCGCTCAAATACTTGAATTAATTGCTAAGCTTAAAGCCGTAGGTGAAGAAATTAAAGACCACCATATCGCTGCACTTTTTGTAGTTTCGGTTCCTAAGTCCTACGATACTTTAATAACGGCTCTAGAAGCTAGGCCGGAAAATGAACTAACTCCAGAATTGATTAAAAACAAATTAACAGATGAATACAATCGTCTCAAGGAACAAGCTTCAGATCGAAAATTGGCGCAAGCTTTCAAAGCGAACGTCACATTTAAAAGCCATAAACAAAATAAAAATGACAAATTCTGTACGTTCTGTAAAACCAGGTCATTCAAGGGAATTTTGCTATCACTTAAACAAGAATTATGGATCTAGAAAAAGATTTCCATTCGAAAAGGAAGTCAGACCACAAAAACCAAACGAAAGTCAAGGCCAAAACCGTGATAGAATATCAGAATGCATGCAGATACCATTCGTCTCCCCATTCCCCTGTACCATATACCATTATAGAAACTGAACCAGTTGAATGGAAGAACACACAAACACACAGACAACCGTTTGTCCGAAATTTGCAACATGTCTAAAAATCTAGTCATAAAACCATATTCTAATTTCATACATGTAGCTTGTTGCATCTGTGAGTCTAAAATTTTCTACACATAAAAAATTTGAGTATAGGGGAAAGTGGGGTAAAAACGGGTAACTAAGGTTTGAAAGCATGTTGGAGTCTAAAATTTTCGACATAGAGCTTTCAAATTCTCTTAATATATTCATTGTATATCTGAATACAATATATCTTTGCAGAAAAGTCACAGTTTCATTACTTTTTTCATCAATGATATTTTTATAAAAAAAGTCAAACTTCCCGGTTTTACCCTTGTATTTGCATAAAACCAGGTACATATGTTAACATTATGTGAAACGAGTAAAACTCGGTTTTCAGCGGAATAGTTGATTTTATAGGACAGTTTAAGAATATTAGTTACAAAATTCACATGTAAAGTAGCTGTCTTCTTCCTCCGCGTCACCCCAGCTTTCGTGTAAATAGCTAAGACAGTTTTTACTTTGGGTTAATCCTTCTTCTTTATTTAAATTGGAAAATACATAATTTAAATATTAAAAAATAACATATGATGTGTTTTTATCGTCTTAATCGGAAGAATTATCAATATTGACTGTCCGATTTTATGCCACTTCGAGTGCCCGGTTTTACCCCGAAATCAGAGGTTATAAAAAAAGAAATAGAATAGCGCAATTATTGGAGTAAATCCTTATTTTTTCTTAGGTTTTAAATCCTTAGGAAACGTATAATAATCTGGACTGAATATAGATTTATAAATCTAATGATTTTTAAGTAAGAATAGTTTAAAATCAAACATACATTAGAATGCTGACGTCTTAAAACTAATAAACTTTCAGAGATGCAATTCAACAGCTACAACACGCCACTATGATTGTTCCTTTTTCTTGACTAGTAGAGTGTAATTCAGTACCTATTTTCTAGAAAGGAAAAATAATAGCGCCAGAACCAAGAGTACCAGGTTTTACTCCACTCTCCCATACATACCAAATTCGTTCAGCTTGTCGTGTTTTCAAGTTATTGTGTTCAAATACAGACAGACATAATACCAAAACCGATAGATTTGGATAATTGCTTTGAAGGTTTTCCCTTTGATTAATTCGTTAAAAGAAAATAATAAAGAAATTAAACAGAATCAGAGGAGAATATAATAAAAGTAAAGAAATGTATCCTAAACTTATATTTTTTGCTTTGGTGTCCCAATGTTTGATTAAGGCATAAAAATTCCAAGCGAAAATAAGTATTATATATTGAAAAATATAGATACTTACTCTTATGAAGCCATTTGTTTTTGAAAATATCGAAAAGCAATCAAATAAAAATCCAGATCATGAGATCATGTTAACGTCAGTCTTGAATATAAACAATTTCTTAATCTTATCATGTTTCCTGTTAAAATTTTTATTGAAGCTGTTTTACTTTTAAAATCATGTTTTGATAGAAGTCCTTGTTCTGATTCTAGTAGCACCTGTTTAAAGACAAGCAGATTCTCCATAAATATCGGAACAAAAATGTATTTCATTTTATCCATTACTGCCAGATTGCTATTGTAACGCTGTGTTTACACAAGAAAACTCTCGTTCTGTTAAGTTCATTCCGTTTTGTTAACATAATGGAAACTTGGCTAATTCGAAGCTGACGGGGAAAATAAAAAAAAATCGTTTTATCTAAAAATTAGAATTAAAATAAACTATATCTAAAACTTTATAAAAGAAGAGAAAACTACAATTTTTAAAAGTATTTATTGACCTAGAGAAGCGAGGTCTACGTTTTAACTCAATCATTGAGCACTTTGTCTGTAAATTTGTTTGCTACGCGATTACGGCCAAACGCGTTTTTCGATTTCCTTCGAATTTGGCAGAAATGTTTCTTGAATCGACATCTTGAGTCAACATGAAGGCCATTTTACTGATTGAAACGTTTTAGATAGTCAATGGCGAGTTTGGAGCCATTGAAACGTCTTAATTGTTTTGGTAAAGGCGAAACGTGCAATTACAATTTTGTAGAAACTCATAAAAGCATATCTGTAATTTTTTTAATACGATAAAAGCAGAAATATAATGGTATTCTTGTTAATACCGATAATACAGATATTTCACATTCATTTTGTTAATACTGATGAAAGCAGACATTTGTGTAAATAATTCGCATTGACAAAAAGAAAGAGAGATAAAGAAAATAATTGTTTTCTTTCTTCTTGATAGTTGATTTTTCTTGTTCATTTGAAACTAATCTTGTTTTACCTCTTTCGTGAAAATTTCTTCAGTAAGTCTACAAAACGGTCCATGTTATAAAATGTCGAAGATTATCTGTTCGTGTATTTTTTTTTTTTTTTTTTGCATTTTTGACACGACAATTTTCATATTGTCGCGATAAATACCAATCTCATTATTTTATCAATATACTTCTTCCATCTTCACGTGCTATTGCCTCTGTTAAGTTTATAATGGTACAAATTGCATTCTTGGGAAATTAGTGTATGGAAATTAGTGAATTAGAAATGGAGCTTCACTTGTGAAGTTGGAATGTGAGAGTAGAATTGATAAAAACACTGGCAAATGAAGTGGAAGAAGAGCATTTTGAGCCATTTGTAAAAATAGGAATGAAGTTAAGGTAGACATCACGGGGGTCAACAAAGAGTTGCTGGTATATTATAGGGAACGTATTAGCTTTGTCAAAAGTTTTTAAAGGATTTAAAGGAATAATGCGTGAGCACAGTGGATGAGCTTACAACAGATAGATAATGCTTTTCCGTGTTTCTCGTTCAGGATGTCGTTTGTATGTGACTTCATTGCGCGTGTGTAGATGCACACTCGTGATAGTCATGAATTAGTTATTCGTAGAATTTTAAATTAGTGTAGCATAGAAATACGTTGAGCTAGGTTGTTGATTCTGGTGTCGTTGTACAGAGCTCGCGGAGCACTGAGACAGTAAAAATAATCTCCAGGATATAAGTAAAAATTAATATTAAATTACAAATTACTAGATAATGACTCGTTAATATGTTCGAAATAATAGAAAACGCCAGTCAAAGGAAAGAGCGCATCGAAAGGAATGTGCTAAGCCTAAAATGTCCAATGTCGAGAGAAAGCGAGAGCTCTGGCAGAGAAAACGGCGTAAGGCGAGTAAGTAGCCGGTCTGTCGGGCGTGCACAGTCTTCTATGTGTCATGTAAATTCCTGCCTCTACAACACTCAGTAGCACCAACATCGATATACTTTTCACTGGACACTTGTATTCGATACAAAGTGAGGTGTGAGCGAGCTACTTCAGTTGTCATGGGCCTTGCTGCATGCAATAGACTTGAAATGTTGTATCTACCCTACAACCATTATATTCTTCTGTATAACCATTGTATTAAAGAGATTGATACTTAAATTGCATAATAATAATAGACACTTGTTATTATGATTTCATCAACAAAAATCTGCGGAGTGGACCATGAAGGACCCCATGACCTTACCTTAACTTACCTTATGTCTGACCACCCTTAGACCGACAAAAACATCTTTAGATTTATGTCTGTCTGCCTGTGATCATGATAAAATCAGAAATCGAATAATTTAGACGAATGGAATTTGGTATATGATTTTTACAGCAAACTTTAGATCTGAATCCAATTTTGGACCAAAAGCTTCGATATTAAGACTTTATATCCGCATATATGCAACCTTGTTAACTTAAAACATGCTAGATGGATGGAATTTATAATTTGTTCACCAATATTATAGATATGAGTCCAATTCAAGATAAGATCCCTCCGCTAGTAGATTGTCTATCTATTTATTTATTCCTTTATCTTTGAAGACGATAACTTAGAAATGCAAAGAGCTAACTAGATGAAATGTGGCTTCTGAATACTGAATTATTATAATGTATCAAATTTTGGGCGAAATCCGTAAACTTGAATTTCTCGGTCTATCTCACTATACTTGTGTATCAGAACACGATAATTAAAGCTGGACATTCACGATCAATCCTCTCCACTCAAATGGCGTGGTGGCACTCCACTACATTCCATTTTCAGCCCATCCATTTATATAGGTCATTCACGCGGCCACTACGCGCAAACCTCAAACCAATCAGTTTCGGGCTCACCGATCCCCTACTGCACTTTCATTACACTCTGCCTACAAAATGCTAATCCCCGTCTGCTCAGATTTCCTCCGAAAGCTTACCTTCCTTCTCCTACTTATCTACCCCGGTCGCGTTTCAGAATTTATGGCCTTTCATTCCAAACGAAGTTGAATTTTTAAACTTTCGAACACACTACACCAATTCTCATCGGATTTTTGCAAAGACGACCGGTTTTAGCGCGGTGCGACCGAATTTGCGTGGTTGGCTGTGATTCTGAATGTCCAGCTTAGGAATAGCTCTTAGAATAAATTGTTAATAAGAATAAGAATAGCTTTAAGGACTATGGGGTGCCGAAGAATTTTAACGGTAATCAGAAATAGTGCTTGAATCAATTGTAGTATTCTGATTATTACGATAGCTTTACAAAATAACAGAACAGAATATGGAAATTAAAATGAAAAATTCTTTCCTCAATTTTCTGCTATTTATACAGAGTAAGACACGTTTTGTCTATAGTTTCGAGAAGTAAGTTCGAATAAAGAGAAACGAGTATACGTTTTGGAACAGTACTGTTTCCTGTTGTCCAGTTTGGGCCAAGATATGATACCAATCAACTTCCTAGGTGAAAGCTCTACTTTTTAAATTTCATTTTTTAACTTGTTGCAAATTTCAGTTATTGTACTTACACAGACAAGGGTAAATAGATACATAATTTTTCATGATATATTTGGTCCAACGCTCATGCAGATCTACAGTTTTGATGTAAAGACTACATGCCAAACTTCATTTATTGAGCTCTTTATTAATTTGAGGTTTCATATTTGAATACATACGGGCTGACAGACAGACGAGCTAAGACAAGACAAGATACCACTCTATGCCCCTGCAAATATAACCTTTCGTCTATTTAAACAATGTAGCGGACCTGAAGTGGAAGAGACATCATGTAACGCTATGTAGCTATCTCTTGCTCTGACCAAAAACCTGAGGGGGTATTATTTGCATGGGGTTGTCAAGAGCAATTTACAGTACATAAAGAATATATTTACAAAATTATGCTCACACACAAAGACCTTATTCCAAAAATGTTTATTAACCCTCTCGCATCGAGCGAGACAGTCCGGGGCGGTCTAGAAATAACGCCTCAGCATCGACGAAAGCCGGTCTGAGGCAGTTGGCTTCTTTTGAAGAGACTTGAAGTTCTGAGATCGCTTCGGAGATAAGCGAGGTAGGGGGTTCAATTACCCTTGCACATCACAGCCAATCTCCGTGCGCCTTAAGGGATGGTTATAGCAGGGGTTGGAATGGCGAGGTAAATGACCACCCAGATTGGGAGAATCCAATTCATGTAGCATCTGTATAATAAAACCACTACACTAAATCACAAACCAACACACTAATAAACCAAAACTCATTTAATAAAACACAATTAACAACTAAACTAAGTAAACAGAGAACAATAAACTTTAAAGATAAAATCTTACGGACCATGCTACAATTCAAACCCATTTACAAATATCCATCCAACCGCACACAGGGAATGGATAACCAGCCAAACGCATACTTCATCATACCACACTCTTGATATTGCTTTTATTTATAAAGGCAACGCCCTCTGGCGTGCCAAGCTAGAGGTGGCGCCCTCAGCTGGCTCATTTCTCAACATCCTCCCCACCTGTACATGGCAATGTACATATTCCTCTATAAAATACATTCAGGGTTAAAAATTCATAAATACTTTAAAATTATGATCAACATTAAATTCAAATTCCAAATAGAAATAAATTTCAAGAAAACGTTAATTTCATGCAATCAATTCTTCAAGTATAATACAAAACAATAGAGAACAATAGACAATAACAAATAACCAAAAATTTTAGAAACAATTATATTTCCAAAGGGTACAGCAACTGCACTGCTCTTTTTAGTTTACCCTTTGAAGTTTTCACAACGCATGCTCTCACAAATCCGTCTCTACCCATGACTACTTCATGTATCACTCCCATTCCCCAGAGCAACTTTGACTTGGATGTACCTTCAACCAAAACAATATCTCCTATTTTGAGATTGTTGTAAGATGATGGATTAGCGAGATTATGCGCACTCTTTAACATTAATAAATACTGTTCCTTCCATTTTACCCAAAGTTGTTTCAAAAGTTTCGTCTGGAAAAGTTTACGCCTGCTCAAAGTTACACGATCAGATGCAGATACGAACAAATCTAAAAAAATATTCCGGTACAAATCCAGTATTTCGGTGTCCGGGAAGCAAGAAATGAGAGGGAGTTAGAGCTCGCGGTTCATCTAACTCATCACTGTCGTAAGTAATAGGTCGATTATTAATAACACTTTCAATTTCTGTTAAGATAGTTGACAATTCTTCCAAAGTTAACAATGCTCTTCCAAGCGTTTTTCTCAGTGGTTGTTTAATACTTCGCATCAACCGTTCCCAGAAACCTCCCCACCATGGAGAACGCTCTGGAATAAACTTCCATGATATGCCCTCAGAAGTGATAAAACTCTTCAGCTCAGGTTGCCTTATTATACTCTTGAATCCCTTAAGGATTTCGCATGAGCTTCGGAAGGTCTTAGCGTTATCAGAATAAAATACCTTTACGCAACCTCTTCGAGCCAAAACCCGACGTAATGACATAATAAAACTCTTAACGCTCATATTAGAAACCACTTCAAGGTGAACCGCTCGAGTCACAGCACATGTGAAAAGCACAATATACACCTTCTGTAAAGCACCTCCGGTCGTCTTCACAGTTATTGCTCCAGTAAAATCTGTGCCTACAGTAGTGAACGGGGGGCAAGAAACCACCCTGTCTTGAGGTAATTGCCCCGTCTGTTGCCTTGCAGGCTTAGAACTATATTTACGGCACACAAGACAGCTCTTTAAGACACTTTTCACTGATTGTCAGCCCTTTGGTATCCAGAATCTTTCTCTTAGTCTGGATAAAGTAGCAATCACACCTAAATGGAACCCTCGATTGTGTTCGTGTAAGATCAAGAGATCTGTGTATTTAGACCTGGGCAGAAGTATTGGGTGCTTTTCTTCTTGTGTCAACTCGCTCTGCTCCAAACGTCCTTTTACACAAAGAAGACCTTCTTGCAAATAAGGAGCAAGACTCCATATTCTTGAAGCAGCAGGAATCTGTTGTCCTCGGTTTAGACGAGTTATTTCAAAGTGAAAGTGTCCACGCTGAACTTGCTTCACCCAGAATTCCTCTGCTTCGCTGATCTCCGCCGCTACCAGCGGACCAGTTTGTGTGTTCTTGCCTCCAAGTTTCCCAAGAAACCGCAGGACATAAGCAGTGACTCTCAGCAATCTGGTGAGGCTACTAAACCTGGAAATGTCAATCAATGGGTCGTCCTTAACAATCGCAGTATGGACGACGATTCTTTTCTCTTGCATATACTCGTCTGGCACTCTGAATTTCTGTTGGGGCCAGTCGTACCGTGGTATTTTCAACCATCGAGGTCCACTCCACCACAGAATCATAACTTTTTAGTGACACTGCCGAAACTCCTCTGGTCAGCCGATCAGCCAGGTTCTCCAAACCTGGGCAGTGGAGCCACCTATCAGGAACCACGCAATCCTGAATTTCAACTACTCTATTTGACACAAACTGTTTCCATTCCGTAGCTGAACTCTTAATCCAATGCAAACAAATCTCAGAATCAGTCCACATAACAACCCTTTTCACCAAACTCTTAAAAACAACCGACAAATGTTTCCACAGTTTAGCGCCAACCAGTGCTCCCATCAACTCTAATCTAGGTAAACTCAATTTTTTCAACGGTGCTAATCTACTCTTCGCCATAACAAACCGCACACCAACCTCTCCCGATGTGGTTTCCCACCTAAAATACGCGACTGCTCCATATGCAACCTGCGACGAGTCACAAAATATATGCATCTCAATTCCACCAGCATCCCTATCCTAGTTAGAAAAATAACACCTATTTATTCGCACGTCCGACAAGCAACCAGTTTCACAACACCACTTCTCCCACTTAATTCTCAAATCATCTGGCAATTTGGAGTCCCAATCGACCCCTCTTTCCCAAATTTCCTGCACAAGTTTTTTAACGCGCACAACAAACGGACTAATGAATCCCAGCGGATCAAACACCCTAGCAACAGTACTCAATACAGATAACTTTGTATTCCCCATCGATTCCAAGCTATTTAACAAAGGCGTAACATCAACCCTCACACAATCCTCATCCAGATTCCACACTAAACCCAAAACTTTCAACTTACAATCCTGCTCAAACCCAATCTCGTTACTCAAACCATTTTGAATCCACAATGCCTGCAATTCCCTAGAATTCGCGCATAGCTTCCTCAAGTGAAAACCCGCATCTTTCAAGATAGAAACCGCCCCTGCAGACAAACTCAAAGCCTCTTGAACCGTCTCAGCCCCGTAACACAAGTCATCCGCATACAACGCGTTGTCCAGCATGTCTACGCAATCTGGGTATCTTTCAAGATATTTTCTGATATGATATCTGATTGTGGCTCTCAACAAAAATGGTGAGCATCTACTTCCAAACAAAACGCGATTCATTTGCAACACAACATATTCTTTACCTTTATCATTCGTATTCCACAAAAACCTTAAATAACGACGATCATCCTCGGCTATTCCAATCATCAAAAAGGCTTTTTCTATATCTCCACAAAAAACTACCTTAAATATTCTAAATTTTAAAAGAACATCTAATAGACTTGGATTCATATTAGGACCTTGTTCCAAATAGTCATTTAATGATAAATCACCTCTTTTAGAACTCGAACAATTAAAGACCAATCGAACCTGTGTGGTACTTTTATCTTTTCTGACGACGCTCCGATACGGCGTGAAGTACCCTGTTTCGTTTTCATTACATTCCTCAACTATATTATTCGCTTTTTGGAACTTAATTATTTCCTCACACTGATTACGAACAAAACTATTAGTCTTTAACTCCCCCTGAAATCTATCAAATTGCCGTTTAGCCAAATGAAAATTGTCTCTCAAATCCACCGGTTCCCGCTTCCATAAAAGGCCAGTAACATAACGACCATTCTCAAAACGCAAATTTTCCTCAAACTTCTGAATTATTTTTTCGTCAGTTTCACTCCTTCCTGAAAGTGAATCGTTTATTCCTAGACTTTCTAACTGAAACCAATTATACAACAAATCCGATAACCTCTCTTCCTCAACTCTAGTACACATACTTAAAGTGCAATTTGAAGCACTTTCTCCTCTAGAGCTTCCGTTGATCACCCAACCAAATATGGGTTTCATATAACATCAAATTCTCTGAAAGTCTATAAGTTTTACCCGTTAAAATTTTGTTCATCAAGTCATTCCCAATCAAAAGACCTATTTCTGTATCCTCACTACCTTGATCGCACAAAACAAATCCTTTTTGTCTTAAAACTGAGGTAATACCTTTCGAAGGGATTCGAATTAAATCTACACCAACAATTTTGTCTATCACCAGAATATTACATTCTACCACTATTGGGGTCTTTCAATAAAACTCTCTTTCTCTCCAACTCTCTCAAATGGGGCGCCTGCGACCCAAAAGTGTGAATTTTGAGTTTTTCAATAGAAACAGTAGGTAACCCAACTTCCTCTGCAATACTTTCTAAAAGAAAGCTAGTTTCGGAACCACTGTCGATTAGAATTCTAATTCCGCGAATGATTTTATTTGAACCCACTACATTAGCTCTCGCTGTTTGGTAATAGATTATATTCCGATTTCCAGTGTCTATCATTGACTCTCGAAACAATGAATTAACACCAACGTCTCTCGAATCACTCGAAGATCCCGAAATATTACCGTTTTTGTTTGGTTTCTGACCTTTATCACATAAGTACTCCCAGTGGGATTGTGATCCACAGGTTTTACATTTTATACCCTTTACATTACAAAACTTTTTCTTATGACCTTTACGGAGACATCTCCTACACTTGTATTGATCATACAACGCCTTATATTTATCATGCATACTTAATTTACAGTCTTCATTTCGATGCGTTTCTTTAGGACAAAAATCGCAAAATTTTCCTATCGATAAGTTTAATGCTGCCGCGGAAGAACCGCCTCTATTAAAGGATGCAGTTTGGGTTTTCTTAAAAAGGGGGTAATTGCTTTTGGCGATAGGAATTAACTCTGTACGTTCCGAAAAAGATCTTTCGCGTGCCTCCATCTCTCCTTTCAAAAAATTTATCAAATCTGATACCACTGGCTCTTTTACCCCTTTTACAACCTGATCTCTATTAAACAGCAACATCAACTCAACGGATATGCATCTATCTAAAATTGGATACAATAAGTTGCCATAAGAATCGATATCAATCCCCAATGACTCTAAACTTCTTATGCTATTGTTAATCTCATCATAGAGATTTCGCAATCCCAAGGTGTCATTTATCCTCCGAACAGGCTGTAATAACAAAAGCGTGTTCATATACGCAGAAATCACAGCTTGTTTTTGCCCAAACCTATCTTTCAGGACCTCAACCGCTTTATCATTAGTTAAAGTTAATCCAGAAATTGCCCTAGCCGCATCGCCTATTAACAATGATCGCAAATAATTAAACTTTTCAACTCTCGTTAGAGAAGGGTTATCATGCACAGCTGCTTCAAACTATGGCCAAAATTCATGAAACTTCCTAATATCGCCACCAAACTTATCCAAAACAATTCTAGGCAATTTTGTGTTATTTATCTGTCGAGTAATTACAGCCGCATCTACATTACTACACCTATGTTTATCAATAAATCTCCGGATTTTACCCTTGCATCTAATAATCGAATCGCTATATTCCAATTCATGTTCCACCTCTTTTTCCAATTCTACCAATTTAATTTGCCCATTAATTGTTTCATCCAACCTCTGTAGACCCGTTTCCCTTTTTACCAAGATGTTTAATTTATCCTGCAAAACCTCAATGTCCGGTACTCCTTCGCAAGTTCCGCCTCTACACTTTTAATAACATTCGTAACCGCAGCTCTCACTACATCTCTATTCCTTCTATTTCTATCAATTGTCTCGTCTACACTCATTCTAAACCTATAAACAAACCTCTCACTAACACACAATTACTAAGTATGTCTATCACGACCAATTACCACCAACACTAATCACTAAACTTTTCGCGGACCGATGCACCAAAAAATATGTATAATAAAACCACTACACTAAATCACAAACCAACACACTAATAAACCAAAACTCATTTAATAAAACACAATTAACAACTAAACTAAGTAAACAGAGAACAATAAACTTTAAAAATAAAATCTTACGGACCATGCTACAATTCAAACCCATTAACAAATATCCATCCAACCGCACACAGGGAATGGATAACCAGCCAAACGCATACTTCATCATACCACACTCTTGATATTGCTTTTATTTATAAAGGCAACACCCTCTGGCGTGAAAAGCTAGAGGTGGCGCCCTCAGCTGGTTCATTTCTCAACAGCATCCTCCCAATATATCTCGGTATTAACCCTCTGAGCGACTAATAGGTCAGAGTAAGCCGTCTGAAAAATATCTCTCTGCTTTTCAATGGGTTCCTTTAAGAAATATACACCGTCCTACAAGAGGTGTTTAAAACAGAAACGCCTGAATTCCCCCCCCCCATTGCTACCTGCGGGAGGTCTAATTATCCCAGCGGGGAGAGTCTTCCCCCGTTCCTTATCTCTAGCAGTTCCCCTTCCCAGAGCCGGCCGGAGGGCAGTGTGAAAGGTGTGACCGCACAAGGTTCCTCGCCGCTGACTGATTTTGTAAAATGAAAATGATTTCTGTTTTTTCAAATCCAAGCAGTGGCGAATCCAGGGGGCTATCGGGCTTCAGCCCCCCACAGAGCTGGCAGAATTCTTGATTTTATTTAAAATCACTGCAACTGTTTGTTCTTAACTTCCCCTTTTTTTAAAAAAAATAATTAAAGTGTGAGAACATTGCTTTCTGGCTTGACAGGCTCGAAAATTTTCCTACTTTTCTAGTCATTGCACTTGTAATTGTAGCGTTGACGCAGTCGAAAACATTTTTTGGCCAGTTATTTCATTGTATTTTTTATTAAATTATCGAAAGTAATGTAGTTTCTTTATGATTTTTACTGTCAAAGAAAAGAGAAAAGTCTGTAATGTTAAAGTGTTTTGGTTTACATGAGCCATGAGGTTTGATATTCGTCACGACGATTCAAATTTTCATGAACTCCATTCCCCCCACCCACCCGATCCGAATCCTGGATTCGCCACTGAACCCAAGTATAAATACATTTGAATATAATTATACAATTTGTACACATTTTAGATCTACCAATCTAAGGCAAAGATGGGTTCTTTAAAGTCGTGAAAGATTAGAATATCTTACAAGCTGCACATAAACTGTTACAAACTGAGAAACATTATTGACAGAGAATATAAAAAATAACTGAAAACGAAACACAACGTTTAACATGTGTTTGTGTATGAATAATAGCTATAATTTTATAAAGTGGCTATTTTTTATATTTAGTTAAAAAGTAAACAATAAATTTTGTTAAGAAAGCTAAGCATTTCACAATTTTGTTAGATTGCAGGCTTGGGCCATCAAGAACAATTGTTTGTTAGTTTAAGATGTAGATGACCCTGAAAGCACATATACAAGCAGGGCCGGTTTAAGTCCTAAACGGGCCTGTAGGCAATATAAGTTTCAATTTCATTCTTATTCAGATTCAAAACCAAATATTTTTCATTGTTTTTCATGCAAGCAAATATTAAGACTGATTGAAATTAAAAAGAAGTATATTTAATTTGCCGATCACCTTCAGGAGAGTGGTTTCAATATCTCAGATATAAAAAAACTAAAATGTAATGTAATTTTTTTTAATGAGTGGTGAAAAAATTGCAAAACTTTTTTACACAGTCTAAATAATCTAATATAAAATTTCTAGGGATATTTTGGAGCCAGAAAAACGGTAGAACAAACTAGATCACACTGATCTTCTCGCTAAATTAAAAACATGAGGAAAAAACCTTACGAATAATGTTCTGAAATTTAAACAATACTTGATTTCAATTTAAATAAATTCCAGTATACGGCTCTTGTAAATTAAATGAAAACATTAAATGAAATTACCTTGAAAATAAAGCATAAAAATATCATAAGGCATTGGAAGCCTCCAAAGATATTGGGCCCCTAGGCAGTTACTTACTTTACCTATTTGATAATCCGGGTAATCCGTTTGCAAAAACGATTTGTGTTGAAACGGCAAAAGACTTGACAGGAAAATGTTGTTGACTAAAAATCTCGTGAAATATCATTTTGAAAAATATCGTGAATCGGAATTCATACTATCTACTTTTAACAACTGCAAAGTAAATAGTTGAGTAGTTAAATCAAGGCGACATCTGAATTTAAGAATTAAAGACTGGATGGAAAAAACATTTTTTCTTTGAAGCAACCGACCAGTCTATTTCACCTGTCAATTATCTATTTTCTAGTCATAATGAATAGTGCCATTTTTTCTTTTCGGAGAAGATCGAAATTTATCATGAGACGCCTGACATAATGATGGCTCTCTGTTCTCTTTAAGTAAAAAGATAGATTTTCCTGAAAAGAAAGAACATTAGTACTGATATGGTCTTTTTGTGATTACACACCCGTCTGGCGATATGGTAAACATTCGATCGTGGTCTATTGATAGTAAAATCGCAAGCATTTGTGACAGCATTCTTGTGAAAAGGTGTTACTGCACTCATTGTACGATGGAATGCTGAAAACCTACGCAAGGGTCAGGAATAAATTGATCCGTGTAATATTGTTCAAGCTCCCTCCTTCCTACTATTGTTGTCCTCATCTGTTGCGAAGCAGCTTTCTTTGTGAAGTTTACCTTGATGTTTTTGTTGAGATTCTACATAAGACAACAAAGCCGACTGGTTATAGTGCATGGAAAAAAGGGATTATCCCTACTTCTTTTCAACTTGCTGTCCAGATGGGATGTTATATCGGGAAAACTATTGAAACAGATATCTTAGAGAGACAAACCTTTGGACAATGATCTTTGAGGTGTATCACATGTATTTTTCTTTCTTCTCCTTTGAAACCAATTCCATTACAAACACTTTTCTGTTTCATCCTAAGATACTGTTTGAGAAAATTTTAGGAACTACTGACAAACGCAAAAGAGATCTTTTCAGGCGCTAACTTCCATTGATTGAGGCTCCTTTGTTAAATCTTCTACTTAAAATGATAAAGTACTGAACGAAGTATAAATAAAGAAACTCGAAGGCTTCGGTACCATTACTCGGCGTCTAGAAGATCGCATATCAGTAGTAAATTCTTTCTGGATTTTGTTTTATGATGAACAGCGATTCTGAAGAGGACAATTTAATTGAAACTTCATCGGAAGATGAATTATCATCATCAGAAGACGAATCAGAGGATGAATCTTTGGAATGTGCAAGAAACTGGAATGGTGTTGATGTTTCCGTTTTGACTCCTGCTCCACCTAAATTTCCTTTTACCGGAAATCCAGGAATCAAAGTTTCACTAAGACAATCAGATGATCCACTGGATTACTTTTGCCTCTTTTTTGATGATGAAGTAATTTCATTCATCGCAAAAGAAACTAATAGCTTTGCGGAAGAACATTTTTCAAATTTGGAATTAACTCCATCAACTAGAGCTTTGCAGTGGAAAGATGTCACTAGTGAAGAACTAAAACGTTTCATATCTTTGTTGATTCTACAAGGAATTGTGCGAAAACCCACCGAAAAATGGTTTTGGTCCAAGCGACCAATTTTATGTACTCCATTTTTCGGAAATGTTATGAACGAAAAAAGATATTCTCTTATAATGAAATTTCTGCACTTCCAAAGTAGTAATGATTCCGAAGATGAATCGCCTTCTAACAACAAACTAAAAAAAAATTGGCAAATTTCATAGTATGCTTATGCAACGATTTCAATCAACATACATACCAAAGCAGGATATCTCAATAGATGAATCACTGATTGGTTATAAAGGGCGCTTAGGATCGAAGCAATATATTCCAACAAAAAGATCTAGGTTTGGAGTAAAACTGTTTCAACTTTGTGAATCCGAAAGCGGATATATTTGGAACTCTATTATTTATACAGGAAAATGTACGACGTTCCATGAGGATTATGGTGTGTCCACTAAAAGTGTTATGACGCTCATTCATGAACTGAAAAATAAGGGGTATACACTAACCACGGACAACTACTACACTTCACCAGAATTAGCCGAAATACTTATTAAATGTAAAACGGATATTTACGGTACTTTAAGGGCAAACAGGAAAGGTTTGCCTCCGTTAATAAAGTCGTCAAAAGTGAAGAAAGGTGAAGTATTGGCCTTTCAAAAAGGTAAAATATGTTTATTAAAATGGACAGATAAAAAACCTATACTTATGCTTAGTACTTTACACAGCACTTCGATGGTGACCGTGGAATCAAAAAAGTCAAAATCTTCGAAGCTTAAGCCTGCAGTCGTGGCTGATTACAACAATACAATGGGTGGAGTAGACAAAGCTGACCAATGTTTGTCGTACTACCCAGTGGCGAGAAATCAGCAACGAAAATACTACAAAAAGATTTTTCGCTACTTACTTAGTCAAGCAGTGTGGAACGCTTTTGTAATCTTCAAAAAGAATGGAGGAAAAATGAGGCAAGTTGAATTTCGAATGAAATTCATCGAAAGATTAATTGAAGTAACAGTCTGTAATCCATCTACTCGCCGGGGTCCATTTCCTAAATCGGAAGAAAATGTCGTTCGCCTGACAGGAAGGCATTTCCCTTCTTATGTTGATGAAAGTGAATCCAGAAAAAAGTCAAGGAAGTGTGTTGTGTGCTCACTAAAAATTAATGAGAACGGTAAACGTGTGCGGAGAGAATCACGATTTGAATGTAAAAATTGTAACGTTGGACTTTGCGTTGCACCCTGCTTTGAAATTTACCATACGGAATCTAACTTATAGCATTTTTATTTTTAATCTCATGTCTTAACTTTAATATATTTCAAAAAAAGTATAAAAAGTACCTAGGTAATTAATGTAATGGCCAGTTTTATCAATCATTAGTTCATGATCTTGTTATATGTGATTGATTTACTTCATTTCTGAATTTGTGAATATTGCAAAATTTTTTAATCAGTACAATATTAAAAAATGTTTACATATTATTTTATTGTTATGATCAAATCTGCATTACATAAAAACAGATCATAAAATTTTGAAAAAAAGAATTAACAGTTAATATTATAATTGTATAAATTTTGTTATTTTCAGTTAGACAAGTTTTGCTACATATCTTTAATATCAAACTTTCCAATAAAGCTCACATTTTAAAATTCAAGTTTGATTCTTATTTTACATTTTATCTTTGCTCTCTAGAATAGATTTTATTCACGATTTTTCATTTTATTATCCCCTAAGATGCAATTGCAAAATTTAAATGCTGAATTAATTTTTTTAGATTTTCAATAAAATTCACATTGTTTCAGTTTGGGGCCGTTCAAATATTACGTGGCATGTTTTGGAATTTATGACCCAGTTCTTTTCTATAAGACATACTAGCAGTAATAATCTAATTTTTTTTAGGACTTAATTCAAATAAAAAACTCTAACTCGGCTTAAAATAAAAAAAAAAGAATATAAGTTTAATTTCCTTACAACTTCAAGTTTAAGCTTACAAAAATCAAGTTTAACTTTCTTTTGCCAATTTTAACTTTTTTTCCAAATTTAATTTTTTAAAATTAAATTGTTTGTGCAAATTACTAAAGATTTTCGGAAATAAAGTGATTTTAATGTCTTACGTAAGCATCACTCATACTCCCTCTCCTCCTTCTCAGCAAAAATAAGCAACCCCCCCCCTTGGGGGCTTACGTAATATTTGAATGGCCCCTTTTCAAAAAACATTACTGAGTAATAAAATTATTTCGGCGTTTTGAATGGGACTAAAAATGTTTTTCCTACAATTTAGACCAAAATGCTTTGTTTTGTAATAGTTATATGCTAACTGGATAGAAATACAAATTTCTAAAATAGTTGTCATGTTAAGAAATGAAAAGTTTAGAAACTTTAAATTTAAAAAAAGATTTTTATTAAAGCTTCTTCAGGTTCAGTTTCTAATATTTTTTCATCTAACTTTTTAAATGATTCTCAGAAGATACTGAGTAAAATTAGGATTCCGATTTTAAATATGTGAATTAGTTTCTGAGAAAAAATATTTTCTAAAAATGTATGTACATTTTTTGCAAAATATAAGATATTTTGTCTTTCTTTATTTTCTATTAATAACAAAAAAATTCAAATATATTAAGGCTCAAATCATGCTTTGAATTTTCGCTTTTTCCGAACAAAGTTTACTAGTAGTATCTGTTGCAAATTAATGAATTCTTTAACCCTTTCAAGGGCGGTGGTTTCTTTTCGAAATCACCTGTTAAAGAATTATTTCATAGGGAAACTACCAATTTATGGTTATATATTTCACAACAATACATATTTTAATATCCAATAAAGAGACCTAATTGCAGTAGAATTTCTAGTCTTCTTTTGTCACGGATTTATATGCGAATAAATTAAGTTTTCCCAAAGAAAAGAAATCTACCATTTTTCAATAAATTTTTTAAACATAGGACTAGAAACCCATTCAAAACTTATTACATTTCTACATGGTCTTTTCTTTGCAAAATTGGCAAAATAAAAAAATAACAGAAATATGTTACTTATTTCAAATTGTTCATGCGGTTTCAGGGATAAACACCTCTTCAAGGTACTATGCGGAATGTTTGTTACAATTGCTAAGATAATCAATTTAGAAGTTCATTCAGAGGTATCTATTTACAAGCATTTTTTTTTGTTTTTGTTTATGAAAAGAAAAGCTTATAAGCATTTCTACGCCATAATAAGAATCTGAGAAAGATTTTCTCCCTCAATTTTCCGAAAAGCTTCATGAAAACTTCCGTACCTTCCTATTCGTTTTAACGATAAGGAATTCAATTGTTACCGCAAACGAGGTTCCTTCCAGCAACCTGCGAGCTCATCTATTGTAAAGCTTATCACCACGAATCTGTCACTGTCAACCAAGTCATTAGTGCAGGGGAAAGCAGAGGCGAGAAAACACGGCTATGCCGCTTACGACTGCAAAATTCAAACCAGGAAAAAGCCGGTTGTTCTCATCTTCAAGGCGACAGAAAGAGAAGAAATAACACGTTTCTGCCGAAGTCGGAGTAGATTTGCTTAACGTAGAAAACCGTTTGCGGCGCTCAGAGGGTTAAACAGGCTAGGCGAAAAAAGTCGCCTAGGGATTATAGAGTTAAGAATTGTGGAGATCTAAAGTTGGTGAATCTATCTCTAGATTCAGCAACTTTTTTAGATCGAGATTTTTGTAGGCTATAATACTTCCCTTTGATTTTTTAGTTTAAACGAAAGAAACCAGAACAGTTATCTTCTGCTTTCTCGTATGCTTAAACATTATAGCGCGTTTTGTTCTTCGAACTATAGTAATAAGTTCGTAATAATAAGTTTGCATTTTTTACGTCTTCCCTTTGAGCAGTTGGGTCCAAAATTTAATAGAGATATGTGAATTTGATGACACCAAATTTATTCTGTTTCTGTTTCTTCGGTTTATTTTTTAAGATTGCTTATTATTTATTGCATTTTATTTATTTTCAATTTTTGCTTATTCTTATATATGTTTATTTATTTATTATGTATGTTTGTATTTATGTATTATGTATGTTTGTATTTATGTATTATGTTGTTTGAATTTATGTATTATGTTTGTTGTTTGTATTTATTTATTATGTTTCTTGCTTACATTTATTATATATGTCTTGACGTTTCTATATCGTATTGTATTACTTATTGTATCGTATTGGTTAAACTAGGTCGGCGAAAAAAATAATAAAGAAATACTGATTTTCATCTATCTAATTGGTTCCATTTTTGAGTTGAGCGCACGAATAGACAGACTGAGAAATTGTCAATCAATTTTTAATGGATTTGTTTTAAAATTCGATACAGGTCTATAATTTCGGTGATAAAACAATATTCTAAAATTATTTAACTAGCTGATGTCGCTTTTGAGTTATTGTATTTTATTCACAGGGGCGGAGAGACGACCATTTTAGTTTAGTCATATCAACGTCCCGTTTTTGAAGCAACACTAGGGCTCATTGTTCGGACCTCGTAATTTTGAACCACGGTGTAATGACGAGGATGACACCTGAACTGGCATTCCCAACACCAAACTTCCGTACCTCACAGGCAAAAGGACGTTTGACCTCCTATATATGATTTAGAGTGAAACAAGCCCACATACACGGCAGATTTTCAGTGGAATCGGATTTTGAACATTGGACCTTCTGGCCCCGAAGCCGAGATCATACCACAAGGTTGCCACGGCCCTCAGGAGAGCCGAACAGTTTTCCCGTAGATGGATTTTTGTCGAAATTTTGATAGAACCTCCAATGTCGGGATGGAAAACCCAGTTTTATCCATCTAAGGTAATTTTGTTGTTGAGTTATCTTGTTCATAGTTAGAAAGATAAAATTCCGAAACTGTGTTTTTCAAACTCAGACAGGTCTGAAACGGAGAGATTTATTCAAATATTGAAGTCAAATTTTTTGACGATGACAATACTTTTTCTTTTCACACTTCTTGTGCAAGAGAGTAAACTCGAGCTTCATGGAAGTTTACTTTAGAGTGGACAGTCATGTAACATTCACTGGACAGCTGCTAAAACATCTGCTGGATATAGGCATATACTTCACATTGGAGCTTTAAATCACGCAAATAATTGTATTTTATGCTTTGTTAGTGAATAAATGCATTGCTGAAAAAATTACGAAGTCAAAATTTTCATACAGTCCCCCGGTCTATCAGTCATATTTAGTAAAATATTTTTGACACACTAACATTTTAAGCCAAAAGCGTTTCACACTTCTGAGACTAAAACTAACAGAGTTACAAAGCTTAAAATATCTCTGTTTCAGACGATTTTAAACAATTGCAGTGACCACCTCGAGGAAGATCCTCCAGTCAAAGAGCAGCAGTTCCTGGACGCGATCGCGGATTTACTTAAAATAATGAAATTCAAAGTTTCTCTCTTATATCTAATGGTTCATTATTTAGCATTCGGACCTCGTTTAGAATGGATGCCTTGGACAGACGTTGTCCTGCCTGACATATCAAAGCACAGTCTAAACCCCCAGGCCAATAAGTAGCCTACTTATTGTCTTTGGCATATATGATTTTACCCTTTAGTTCCTGTCGGGTTTTTTACCCTTGAAATTTGCTTCTTCGGTAGCAGGTGCTCATAAATATCCATGTCAATTTTTGTTTAATTTTAATGAATTTTTCAAAATACTTTCAAGTACTTTTTTCTTTTTTTTTAACGCTTTTGATTGTAAAAAACAAATTTAAAAGAATTTTATCGTTTTCCAAGATCTTTCATTCACGTGGTTTCGCCACTGTTAAATAAAGTTGTGATATGATATCTTTCTTTGAGCATTCAATTCCAAAGCAGACTTTTTACTTTACCTTTTAATTCGCTCCTTCTAATACACTGGAGCAGTCATATACCTTATATTCACGGCTTTTGGAAAGTGATTGATTTTCTTGCGTTGTTTGACTTAAATGTTTAACTATTTTCACATTTACTTTCTATAATGTTTCAATGCATTCATTTTATACATCGTAGGTCATTTTATTGTCTGTTTTGCACTAATTTTACTTCACTTGATATGTTTTGTTGTTTTTTGTTGCTGAAATATTTTTCGCACTGGCTTCAAAGTAATACTTTCTTAAAAGTTGTATTGGACATATGCTTTAAGGTTTCCTTAAATAACCATTGCAACCTTGTAGTCACAAATGATTTTCATTTTTTCTACAAGCATTTAATCTCAAGTTTTACTGCCATTTTAAGAGTCTCATGCATGAAAATACTTTTTCATGAAAAGCAAGTTTTTATTGAAATTTTGGTAATACACAAGAGCGCAGCACTGCCGCAAAACTTGAAATAAGTTATATCACGCCAAATTTGGTATTGGATTTAATACGCTGAATACCTGACTGTTGGCAACTATCTTAGATTATTAGAGGTTGACAATAGTGTTATGAACATGTTCATAACACTATTCTATTGTTTAACACGTCATCTAATGCTATCTAACACGTCATTCTATTGTTTTAATAAGGATGTTTCAACTCAGGTAAAATGCAATTGAATCTTGCATATTTTTCGCAGTTGCATTAAAGTTGAAATTTTAGGTGATATTACAGATTTGTTATTAGGAAGGTGCATGAGCGTAAGCAAAGAACCTTAATGTAGTCTTGGGTAAATGCTTATAACAAAATCGGAAGTTTCATTTCATGCACAAGAGCAAGTATTCGTCATTTTCCAATATATATAGAGAGTCACAGTTAGTAGATACCAAACAAGATCAATCCCAGGTACACATATTCGAAGAATTACGTATATCAATATCGCTGTTCACTCCATAAGTCAGTGTCTTTATTTTTAAACAACGAGAAGAGCTTAATTTAATGAGTTGCTACATTGCCTGCTTCAGATAATTGGAGGATTGCTATCTATTGACAGACTAAATTATTGCCAAATAGATTCGGTCAAGATAAAGATAAAAATGGTACTCTGCAGAATACTATCCTCACCACCAATATCTCTTCAATTTATTTCTATTCCTAAGTCCATCCGGCAATGCTGATTGTCATTACTCCCACCATTTATTGCATATTTAAATGTAAAATACAATTTGCGTTCTGATTTATCACGAAACTTCTGGATCATGATGCCCAAGAACTTGAAATTTGGCAGGTGCTTACTAAGAAATGATTTTGGAACTTCATTCTCTAAAAGTGAAGATTGCCCCAGAGTAGATACTTGTTTAAATGCTTAAGTTTCATTCCCCCCTTATGATAAGCATTAGTTATTTTCCAGAATGATTATTCTTTACATATGGAAGAGTGTGTTAAGCTGATATTACATGTTTTATTATAATAAGGGAATATCAGACGTTGACCAGGAAGACACAGCCTTCATCCTGAAGATCTTTCTGATACCTTCAGACTAACAATTCCATGCAAGCGGTTGTTGTTTCAAGTAAAAATATTCTTTAGCAATAAACAAGTCTAAGAGGAGCAGTATATAAATTGGTTGTTGGAAGGAATGATTCTCTCATGCTCAGTATATTGTCTGTTCCACTGGCAACTTAGTAATTCTCCAGCCTGAAAGAACTACAAATTTTTTCCTTTAAAAATACTTATATTCTATAAGATATTTTTCTGTAGCAGAAAATATTTCAACACAAACAACAAAATATTTTCAATTCTACACCGGATTGCATGTCGAGGAAGGGTCTGTGACGGTGATGCTAGTAACATATATTTCTGCTAAAGATTCACAGTCGACATTTCATTATATAACCATTTTATTGCTATGCTGATTGCAATAAATGATGCAAGAGTTGCGGAATTTTATCATGGCTTCTTTCTTTCTTTTTTTCTGCCTTTCTATTCCTCTTATGGGAATATAGATGGCGCTACGGAGACTAGTGTTTAATGTTTTGCTTTTCTCGGAAGCGCGGGCAAATATTATAATCTGGCTTGTTTCTTCATGGGGTAAGTTTTTGATTTTACCTTATGAAAGCTTATTAATTAAGCTTGATGGCTAATATTTGTTAGTATTATTAGAGTTTTTAATGTTATTTCCTTTTTCTTTTGATGTTTATTCTTGTGGATTTGCTACCAGGTTTCTCTGTTTGTGGAGTTCGGGCTATGAGAAGCTCTGTATTAGCCTAAAAGGCTCGCTTCTTACAGAAAATTTCCCAAATATTCTTTTGAATCCATTTCGAATAGTTCTTAGCCCTTGAAAAAGTGAACTAGAATGGATTCCTTTGTTTGCTTTTCGTTTACTTCAAATTACTCTAGGATTGCTTGTATTACCTTCCTTTTTAATTTTGGCTTTATTGGTATATCTGTCTATTGTTCTCTGTTTTTTGTCTTGCTGCTGCAAAGGCGCGCATCTTAAACATTGTCGCAATTTTTCTAACTTCATTTCTTTTTGCAATTAAATTCGTTTATCCTTTTAATTTTATTGTATGATAATTAAAAAAAAATTCTTGTTCCAGTTTTAAATTTTGCTTTCTTTTATAAAAAACTTAAATTTTGCTTTATTTTTTCTTATTGATTGCTTGCATACTATTATCATGGCAAGAGTGTCTTCCTTACAGGAGCAGCAGGATTTGTTGCATCCGTAAGTACTTATTGGCAATTAGATTAATGAAAATACTAGAGCATCTTTAATGAAAATATTGAAAGCTGCAAAAACTCATATTAATATCTGAATTTTGTAATGATAAATACGCTGATGTGCCAAAAGTCATGGGATACCCCCTAATATCGTGTAAGATCTCCTTTTGCCAGGTGAAGTGCAGAAACTCGACATGGCATTGACTCAACAAGACGAGGGATGGGCAATTGCTCGAAATCACATTCTACAGTGAAGATTTGATCATGAAGGGACCGACCAGAAAAAGATTAAGAAGAAAACGATTTGTGCTCAAATCATTTTCTTATTTATCACTTTCTGATTACGAAATTATTTACAACTTTCATCAATGGTTTTGCTTCCTCTACAATACTTACATACATTTTAGTAAAAATAGCATACATGTTCGAGAAGGTATAAGTGCTTTCTTAAAAAATCCAAAATTTTTCCGCATGTTTTTTCTTATAACATACAGAGTTTTCAACCAAATTATTGTAAACTTATAGAATACGTGTTTGTATACCGTAGAAGCATTGTATTAAAATTGCAAGTAAATGCTTTGAATATTAGAAGAAATATGAGTATTTGTAATAAATAATTTCTAATTGCGCATGTGCCCTAACATATTATAATTTTTCTTTTATAATTTGGAAGCCAGATACGTAGGGCAGCTTATATAAAAAATCCATTCGGATACCATTAAGATTTAGAAAGCTATCGCCATTGCAGCGAATTGAATTTCTTTTAGGCTCTAAGAGAAACGAAACGATGAGGGATTTTCCAGAACTTGATATTTCTTAAACTTGAATCTTCGAATAGTAATAGTCGAACTGCAATTTATATTGTGTATTTTATTTATAGGGTTCTATGATATTCAGCATATTCAACCTTTATGAAATTCAATATAACTGTGAAAAGATTTATGCATAGGAAACAGCGACTTGTGCGAAATCCCTCATTGTTTAGCTGCGGTTGGAGAGCAAAATTTTGCCGATGACGATATCTTTCTAAATCTTTTCTAATCTAATTTTTGTTAATTTGTAATAATTTATTATTATAAAACAATTTTTATGCTTCATAGTATTTGCGAGAAAAATGTGAAGAAAATCAATTTCATAGTTTTGATTTCTAAAGTGTACTTTTATTTAGCATTTCATTTTTATTTATATTACTAATTTGAAAATGTTTCAGAATGATTCGATTTTTCTCAGTCTTCAGTTTTAAAGTACATTCTGAAAAATGTGTTCGTGTATTTTCCTTTCGTACATGAATCCATGCGTCAAAAGTTTTAAAAATATCATCAAATGAGGAAAGAAAATGGCTTATCAAGAACTGATTCTTCAGAGAAACAAAATGGACTTAAAGAAGTTACAAAGAAGCATCGATTATATTGGGTTGAATAGTTAATATTAAATATCACTTTTTTTTTTCATTGACGCTTTATAACACTTCAGTATTTAGTATTAAATTAAATCTTTCTTGAAATTTAAGCCTCATTGAATGTTATAATAGTTGAAAATAATATTTATTAATTTAATAGTAAAATCCCAAGCAATTTTTGCTAAGAAGAAGTTTACATTTACTCTTATACTTATTTTTCCAAAGATACTTATGATAAACATAAAGATTTCACCGTCCTTGCAAAACGTACACGGTTGAAAGTTGATGACCGTTCCCACGAAGCTCCCACCAGCATGAGACACTGGGAGCAACACATGTGGCACTGAGCCTCTGCAGTACCCTCTGGTTTCTCTAAGCACGGTTTTCCATCTACAAAACTTTGTCCACTGATTGGAATACCTATGAACTACATTCTAACATCACAAACTTTTCTTTCTATGTTTTACATTACATTAATAATTTTTTAAATTTGTAATATATCAAAATACTTCATAGCATACAACATAGAATACATATTAAATAATTTCATCACATCAGAATTACAATAGAACTAGCAATTAGATCTCAAAATAACTTGAATTCAGTTTAAGATTCAATTTTCCAATTATCTTTTAAAATAAACATTTACTTCATAAAAATTAAAATAATTTGCTCACACATGATTTCCAATTCAATACTACAATAATACATCAATTAATAGGGTATTTTCCGAAAAAAATCAGTTTCACGATTCAATTTTCAATCTAATATTTAGCATTTATGCAATAAACAAACAGTACGATTACATAAATTAATACGCATGAAAAAAAACTCTGACAAATTTTTAATAATTTCAATAAATCCTTTTCTCGCCAAACCATTTGCAGTTAACTGCATTGTCAAATGCTCCAAAGTTAGTAGGAAGATACTTTTTACCTGATATCTTTGTTAAGACAACATCTAAATCTCCACATCTGTAACCACATCTACAATTGTCATATTTTTGACAGACTCTATTTTTATAAACTAGAAAACTTCCATGTTTTGTATATAGTTGGTTTAGGTGAAAATTACCCATGCATCTCTTGAGATCGATTTCGGGCATAATCCCAAAAGTACACCTAGCTTCCAATCAGTTTTCCCTTCTTTTATGCCAATTTTGAAGAGCCACATCTTTAAGCCTTGATTTAATCCATGACTTTGACGTACCTCCATTGAAATTACCATGATTGACTCATTTTTTTCAGTTGCTGCTTTGGGAAGAGAATCAGCTTTCTCATTTCTAACAATCCCAATGTGGATCTTTATCCAGTAAATTCTGTGGATAGATTTAGTTTGAATCCACTTTTCAATTTCATGTTTGATTACACACTGATACCAAGGAGAATTTAATGACTGTAAGATGGATCTAGAATCTGCAGAAATAATGATCTTACCTTGTAAATCTAAAATCTCCATTAGGGCATTTTTAATTCCTTTGTCTTTAGCAAGAAAAACTGAAGTTTCGTCGATCAGTCCCCAAGAAAGCTCCCTCTGAATTCAATCCCCCTAATAATTAACAGCTCTGCAACCGACTCTATTATTGCACTTAGAACCGTCATTAAAGACATCATATATATTCATTTAAATTTCATGTTTAAAATACCAATCTATCTCAATATTTTCTCACGGAGTATCAGTACAAATGAAATCATAAACTTCATTTGACCTTATTTTTTCCCATCCATATCAATATCCTTTTTAAATTTAAATAGTTTAAATTTCTTAACATCATTTCTTGCCACTATATATAGAGTAATTCAACCCGCCAAGACTTGCATCAGTACTGTCTTCACACTGTACGGTAAGTTTTATTTATATTATGGACAGCATACCTTTGTATCTACAACAATTTCCTATTGTTATACACTGTGTCCTTATACCCTACTTCGATACCATATATTATCAGCTTCTCAGTTGCTCTCAAATTTATATCTTTATTATCTCAGATTTCACCCCCCCCCCAAGTTGCAGGACAAAATCCAGCAATCTTGTTTTTTCATTTTAATCACCTTATTTCTAACGTAATCTAAATGTGGCGTCCAGTATAACTTTTAATATATTACAAGTTCAAGATATTTAAACTCGTTTTCAAATTTATATTCTTGCCTTGCCATGCCCACTGATTTCGAAGGATTTATCTGTGGTTTAAAATTTAAAAACTAATGTTAATTACAACTAAAGGAAATTATAAGATGATTTATTTTGTGTTTTAGATATTCTTTTGAATGGTAGAAGCGGATGGCATATAGCATGGTGGAAGATCTATTCCACAGATTGTAAGGGCCTGATGATACCACTGAGTACAATGATGTAATTTAGAGTAACGGAGAATTTAATTAGGTAGAAGACTTAAGTGATATTGCGATAAGTGGTAAGGATCTATCGAATTTTGGAATGAGTAGACTGCGTCGATAGAGGAAATTATTGATGATCTTATACAAAGATTGCCCTACTGCCCCTGATACAAAAGTATTGCAATAGCGACTAACTGAGTTCGTTAAACGGGTAAACTCAGGACAAAAAAAAACGTTTCCGCTAGTGTTTTGCAACAGATTGAAAGTGGTGAAGGAAGTTATTTTTTGCGAATGTTCTTGGTGGTAGTTGGAAGGCTTTTCTTCTAAATCTACTCAAATTAGTTTAGCTCAAATTCGTAAAGACAAAATATGTGCTGACGCAGTATTGAGAGCTGTAGAACGTTATAGCATTGTAAGCTCTCGGTTTGGGCCAAATGTACAATATCGCATAAAAAGAGCAGATGAAGCATTAAATCGATCTATGAAAGATATTAATAAAAAGCACAGAATCATGGGAGGGATGGCAGTATTGATGTCAGGCAATTTTAGACAGATTAAACCTGTAATAACTAGGGTACACCTATGGATAAAATTAATGCATGTTTAAAGACGTATTCGTTACGGGAGCATGTCAAAAAATTTAAACTTACTACGAATATGAAAGTTAAACTGTTCAACGACACTGAATCACGACTAATCTTTTGAAAATTTCGTGAAGGTCGGTTTAAAAGACGTTCAAACATTCAAGACATTCAAGGGGAATTTTTCAAAATTGTTCATTACACAGAAGAACTGATAAGCAAGGTTTATCATGCGCTACAAGCGTATATGAGGAATTGAGAATGGTTGTTGAAATAGTAATTTTGGCAAGAAATAAATAAAGTTTATGTCAGATAAATGAAAAAATATATGTCACAAATGTAGGGAGGTATTACAAAATATTGTTACAATATGCATGGAGTGACGGAAAACGCCTGTTCCGGGATCCATGACTTGGCGCCCATTTTGGCGAAAAATTTGGCGACCTTGGCCATGCATAAACAAGTTTAATACAAGGGAAATTTAACCACATTGGAAAAAAAGGAATTTTTACAATTTCTATATTTAAGTGAAGACATTCTGCACAGATAACATTTAATTCGTTCCGCTCTTTCCGAAAAACTATTTTATTGCTTTTGCTATTTTTAGCAGCATATTTATAATGTTTGAAATATTGCCCCTACTTGTGTGTGCAATGCTGAAGTCAGTACCATATTCCGGGCAAAATGCATAATTTTCTCCTTTACATGATCTCTTTACAAAAGCAAAAACAATAACCAGCAAATCTTATCATATCGCACCTTGAATGCAAGAGCGCCACATGTGCGAAAATACTGTATTGAATGTAATAGAGCCAGAAGTGCTAAACATTTTTGTTTTCCAAATTTAAATGAGCAGAAACAACAGAGAAACAGCATTCCAAATTTTCGCACTTACGGCCCTCTTGCATTTACTGTGCGATATGCACAATTGTGCAAATTAATAAACTAATGCTATTCTTTCCTTCCAATAACTTTTTTCATACTTTTCACAGCAGAAAAAATTACAGTATTGCACTAAAGATGTCTATAAATCTGTATATTTCTAGAAAGATTAAACAAGAGAATTACAAAAAGGAAACTTTACACTTTTATTTTACATATATATATTTCTAGTTATGATAAATTTACACTTTTATTTATTTTTTATGTTTGCATTAACATGCTCCGAGATTCCTTCCTCTGTCCCTATCTTTGGCACGCATAACCCACTTTTTAGTTGCATCCACTTCTGTTGCTGGCAAAAAGATGATATTTCTCACGGCACCTATTATGAAAGAAATCAACGTACCATTATTAATTTACAACAATTATATATAAATCATACATTGATTTCAAGAGATAAATCACTCAAGAAATTTATTAAATTCCGGACAAATTTCTGAATGAAAGTTCTTTAGAACCATTCAAACACTCAGAAGCTAATTAGAAATCAAATTATTCTGGGATGTGAAGAACTGGTTTCTGGCTTCATAAGAGAAGGAGGTGGAAATTAGTTTTTCCATCCCAGAAGGTTCCAAAAGGAATCATCGAACCAAATATGAAAATTAAAAATAATAATACATAAAATTCAAAATCCTATCCCCTCATATTAAGTTAAAAACCCTTAAAATTTAAAGTAGCATTTTTTCTGCATTCTATTGAAATGTCCTTGCCTTTACCCACAAAAACATGGAACATGAATGACATACTTGCAATAGCTAGGAAATGTTTGAGACTGTAGTCAGATTAGACAAAGTGCATTATAGTTTATATATAAAATAGATAAAACTTTCTTTTTTTTATGAAAATTATAAATAAACAATCTTACAATACTGATAGATTATTTTCACTTACTGTTTCTATTGAAAGTATGAATTATTTTCAAAACAAATTCATTTGTTCATATTAAATCTCTCAGTTTGGACTGTAATTTAAACTGTTCATTAATTTGGTTTCTTTTTCAGAGACAAAAATGAAAAAAATGTGGCAAGATAAAAGATTTTTCTCTAGTGTTCAATCTGAAATACACTATCAAACTCCAAAGATTTGACAGTAATGACCATCATCAAAAGTAAAAATTTTTGATGGATAACAAGCAATCACATTATATTACAATACAAAACATTCTCCAGCAATATCCTCTCACATTTTCTGAAGTATCAAATTAGCCACAGAAACCCAGATAACACACACACATATATATCTATGGCATCAGACATCATTCATATTACCACCAAGAAAGTACAAAATAAAATATTACCAAAAATCAACTTGTTTATGAGATTGAATGTTGAAAATTCCAACTTTACACTCCTAGTTCAAGTTCACTAGTACTCCTCCAATACCGCTCATAAAATCACACTAAAAGAATGAAAATTTATTAAATGTATGATTTGATACTGTTCTTTAATTTAAAATTTTCATGATACCATAAGATTCTTTAATGATATTTAAAAATACAGCATCATCCTTAAATATATTGAAATATATTGCTATTAACACACTATTGGAAGAGATATTGCCCCAAAACTTAAAAGAACATCTGGATTTTGAAAAAATTGAAAATGACCAATTTCGAGGCAAAAAACTTAATTTGTTAGATACACAGAAATAAACAGTTAAAATATTGTTACCCACAACTGATATGAAATAAATGAGAAGCTATTAATTAGTATATAAGAAGAAAATGGAGAAAAGCAAAATTTATTCTTCTAGTTGGATGAGTTTTTTGTTCTAATACTACAAAAAGTTTTCTTTTCAAAATGTAAAGCTTTGATATGAAGAAAGGGTGGCGAGTATAAAATATGTAATTATTTATAAAGATATATTTTGGAAAAAAATGAATTGCAACACAAAATAGTCAAAGGTAACTGTGAGGTTGTCAAGACTGTAGCAGTGATTGGTAAAGTGGAGTCAAATTTATTTACCCTACGTCCTCCATTGCTAACGTGAATCAATTTAACTCTCTGAGTTTTGAAACTTAGCTTCTGAGCTGAAAACGGTAGATCCTGCACGCTCGTAATTTGATCCTTTAATGCAGAGGTTCCCAACCTGGGGTACGGGAAGGTCTAGTTCGGGGTACCTCGAAATAAAAGTTGGTAATGGCGGAAGCAAGAAAAATATGAGGGAATGAAAAGAAGCTACAGGAATTTTGCTTCCCCAGGTTAATATCTATTTTAATATTTATGCCTTTTGAATATTTGATTTTTAAGGAGTGTAATTTTTAGCTATCCTTATAAGTTTTTGCGAAATTATTATAATATTGATTTCATTTGTTTTGGCATTGAATTGATACTATTGTAAAAATTCGATAAAATGTCAAATCAAAAATAAGTCCAGCAAATGTTATTAATTCGAGTCATTCTACTCTTAAGCTAACCTAAGCCCTTAACGTCCCTGATGAAACTTTTTTGAATAGGCGGATGGTTGGTGGAGGTGGTGGGGAGGATATGACAATTGAGGGGTGTACGCGAAAATATAAAGATAAATCAAGGGGTACGCGAGGATATAAAGGTTGGGAATCCCTACTTTTATGTGTCAAGGTCTGTAGATAGCATAGCTAGAAGAAGGGGAATTCTGCTTTTCTAGCTGTGACAGAATCTCAACTTTACCATTCCAGGGTTAACCATAATAATTATACTTTACGCTTTGTCGTGAAAGAATTAAAAATTCTCATATGGCAGATAGAAAAGGAAATTGTTTCTGCCTTAAATCTTGCATATTGCAATTTTTACTTTTTCTTACAGGAAGAGAGAGAAATGTTACAGTTAAAAACTTTAGCTTCGAGAGTTTGATAGACTACTAAGTTTTAGACCTCCCTGAGTTCGAAAATAATTTTTATAGAATTCTAACTGTCTATCTGTCACGATACCTCAAAAAGGCAACTAACTAGAGGGATGACCTGGAATGGCGCTAGAGTTTGCCTGACGGGGGGGGGGCAAAGTGTCCCAGACAGGAGGGCACGACGTGCTGTATGGAGGGACGAATGTAATGTAATTGGTCTCAAATTTTCGCCAGATTATTATTTATCAACTACGGTTGAATACCACATACAAAAATTTTCCCCGTTGGGGGGGCACAGCATCCCCGAAAGCCCTGCCCCCGGTCCCCCCCCTCTGGCGCCACCCCGGGGAAGACTTTTTTAAAACAAGAATTACAGATTTGTAAAAATTTTGGACCTAATTGGCAATAGGATTGATTATCTGTTGGCATGTTTATTCTTGTGTATTTGAACGCGGCACTTCAAAAACGAAATAAGTTAGATTTATGAATTTTAATACGTGATCTCTAAACTGAAAGTCAACTATTGGAGAAGTATATTATATTACTGGCGAAATAAATTAAGGGGAAGAATATTCATTAAGATATTGCCTTTGTTTTCCACAATGAAAGAGAGGCACGCAAATAAATATTTGTTTAAGCAATGAAAAAGGTTTGAATTTTATTGTAACAACAAAATGTATTGCTGTAAATTATGCACAGAAATATTTTTAAAAATTAGAGGAAAATTGTACAGGAACTTATTTGACATCATTGTAAAGTTCATATTTTGAATTTGCAGATATTGCAAAAATTATTATTGTGCTAATATATTTTCGGAAGTTATCAAGGAAAAACACCAAAATTTCGCTTAATTTTTAATTAATTGAAATTTCGAAAAATGTGGTCCGAGGTGCACATTCTCACCTTCGAAAGTATGTTTGTGCCAAATTTCGTAGCTGTAGGTTCAATGGCCTGCTCTGTAGAGAACTAACACACAAATTCTCCTTTATTATCAGTAGAGATTTAACCAAAATCAAGGACAAATATTTGACCAAATCAGTTTGTCGGAACAGGTCTAAGAAAATATTCCCACCATTTTGTAGAATTATAACAAGAAGTCGTTGAGAGTGCATTCCCCTTGATCTTATTTTTCTGCAACAGTTGCGTAAATCTGTGTTGATGAATAAAATCAATGCAGGAAATAAAATTGAAAATTTAAATTTGAAATTAGTTTTCTGTTTACAATTATAAAGTTAAAAAGCAATAATTTTTTAATTAAAATATCGACAATAAATAAAATTCATTTTTCTTATCGGAAGTGGAATAAGTAAATGATTTCAATAATCGCTTCTTAAATACTTTAAAAATATTTTTAAAAAAATTACTGTGATACAAATATTAATGTAGAGATTAATATATTTTAAATCGTTTTTCAATACAAAGGGACACTACGCATTTACCGTGGAATGATAATGTTGCTTTCTGAACTTCGCAGTTTGAAGGAGAATAGGAGTCAATTTGATTCAACGTTACCATTCCAGGGTTGAATAAATCTTATACAGGTAATAATATTTATACAGATTGTGTCGTAAAAGAAAAAATTTAACTTTTTACCTATGAACATCTGTAAATAATTTTAAATTTTATTGAAGCAATTTAATGATTATTATATTTTAAATTGTTTTGCAATACGAAGATCACTACGCATTAAATAAAAATTCTACAGATAATAATATTTATATTATTATCGTAAAGGCAATATTTAGCTTTATTATCTATGAACATCTGTAAATAATTTTAAATTTTATGGCAGCTGCAGAGTCACCGCATATAAAATGTTTGAGCTTGAGACAATGAAAAAGATAAGAGCTATGATTGTACCATTTTCTTAAAATATATAGCTTTAAATCTATTTAGAAATACATGTTATGGCATTTAAAATACATTTTATTGTAGCTCAAACATAATAATCTTTTCTCTACTAGTAAAGAGAAACCCTCAGTATTAAAAAATTAGATAAACTAAACAAAATTTAAATTAAATAAAAAGAAAGAAAAAAAAGTATAGATAATAAACAGCAGATTTAGACAAAAACGATGACAATACATCTTTAAGCGTACAAAAGCAACAGCCTCAAGTGATTACATCAACAGAAGTTTGAAACGATAATATTTAAAACACATAAAAATGAATTTCGAAAGTAAAAAATGTTCAAAAAGGAAGAAATGAATAAGGAATCGAATGGTAAACTTTATCGAAGACCACTCACCATAAAGATTCCAAAATTAGACAAGATTTTCTGTCAAGGGTAAGATTATAAATCAAAAGTATACCCTTTGTGGCCTGAATCCTGTCCAATATCAATATGAGAATCATTTTGACAAATCACAATGCACAATCCTTAAAGAATAATCAAAAGGTACTAGAGAGTGTGTTAACCCTAACACTCTCTGCCGAAATTTTAGATGTAATCCAGGCGACGCCAAATATACAGGAAGCAACAAAAAATTAAAAGCTAGCACGTAGCTCCATCTATGAAGAAAAATTCTAACTAATTAATCAGAATAAAAAAACTAATATTTAAACAGTTATAGCAAATTAAATTAGGAAAAACCATAAATATATTAATTAGAAATATTTTTATACTCCTTTTAAAAAACTATTAATGTTAATGAAAGAATTTGGGAATCCGTTGTCTTTAAGAATATTTTTAAAATTATCTAAAGCTTTAACTAAATTTGAATGGTTGTTACATATGCTATTTATTCTATTAATTTGAGAAAAAATGGAATTCTTAAAAATTTTATAATGAAGATTTGTATGAAAATTACAAAGTATTATAGCCTTAAAATTAAACTCTTTTCTTTTATCAAATAAGCCGACAGATACACCTGAATTTAATATTTCAATTTCCATATCTAAAAAATTGCATTTGTTAATTTCTGTATTGGTTTTGTTTAATTTAAGCTCTTCTGGATAGCAGTTATAAATAGAATTAAAATTATCATAATTAAACAATAAAAGGTCATCAATAAAACGAAAACCATAAATAATTTCCTTTTTAATTAATTCCCTCTCATATGAATGAAGAAAAATATGTTTGCCAATGCACTGGAATAATTACACCCCATAGGGATACCAAAAACCTGTTTATAGTATTCAACTCCATTAAAGAGATAGTTTTCACAAATATTAACTCTGCTGATTTCTATCCATTTATTTTTTTCAATTAAATCAGTGTTTAGGTATAAATCATATACATTTGAGCAAACTTCAATTAGTTTATTGTGTGGGAGGCTAGTAAATAGATTTTAAAAATCAAATGTATTAATGCTATAAATTTTATTATCTTTGATAAAATTTAAAATTTTAGTGTTGTTATCTATAATGAAGTTCTCTTCTTCTTTGATTTTTTTAAGAATAATTTTTAGAAATTTAAAGAAAAATTTACTTAAATGATAGTTGTAACTTCCAGTGCTACAAGTAACAAATCTGAATTTTGAAGGATTTTTATGAAATTTAATAGTAGGGAAAAGGTAAGGATAATTTAGATTACTGATTTTAATTTTGGTTTTTTTAGCTAGTGCAATAATTCTTTTATCCAGGTCTTTTTTTCCAAATTTAATTGTTTGATATGTTTTATTTGAGTTATATTCATTAAGCAGAGTATCTTTGAAGTGTAATTTACACATTAAGCAAAAATTATTTCCTGCCTTATCTACTGTTGTTACAATAAATTTATCTTTAATGAATTCAATTTCTTTTTTAAGATGCTTGTTGAAAAAAATACCTCTATTAATATTTATATTATTATTTTTATAAATTCTATTTTTTGTTTCCAATAATATACGTTGTTTCCATTCTCCAAATCCCTCAATTGGCCAATGATATTTCCTGGCTATATTAGCAATGAAAACATCCAAGTCTCGATTAATGGAATTAATCATTCTAATATGACTAACCTTATTTCTTAACCTAAATTTAGTTCCCTTACTCATGATGTCTCTAAGATATTTAGATTTAACAATATTCAAATTACCCGTAATAATATGTCCCTTATCTAAATCTATAAATTCCCTGAGATCTGCTTCATTACAAAAACAGTGTGCAATGTTTATTTCATTTAAATTTTTACAATAATAGTTATAGTTGCAAATTTGTTTTTTGAGCGTTCTTGAATATTTAAATGCCGTAGAAATAATATTAATATCTTTAACAGGAAAGAATTTATTATTTTCATGAATAATTTCAGGCAACTTTAATTTTTCGAAGAAGATATCAAGAAAATTAACAACACAAAACTCTTTTTTCTCATTTTTGTTAACCCTAAATAGAAGTCTATTATTAGAAATACCCAGTTTTAACTTTACCAGATCTAAAAAGACATTTTTTATGTTAATATCAAAAAATTTTAATTCCTCAAATTTATTATTAAAAAACCATTTAATTCTATTATTTCTAAGTTTAAAAATAAAATGTTTTATTTTATTTATATTATCCCAGTTGTGGTTAAGATTACATAATTCCTGAATTTCATCCATTATTATATCCAACTTTCCACCTTTACCACTTCCTCTTTTTGATCTAAATTTCTTATTGTTTGTTGTGTTTAAAAAACCTTTAAAAATGTTGAATTTATTATAAATACAAATTTTGTTAAATTCACTGTGCCCCTCACCATTTAATTTGCTATTAAGTCCATATGGGAAAAGAGTTTTCAGGCTGCAAATGAATAAATTTTCAAGGTCAAGTCTTTTATGTAGGTCAACTGTGTTATCCTCTAGGATGCAAATAACTATGTTTTCAAAACTGTGTTCCTGGAAATGAATAAGCTCATAATCATGAGAATTATTATTTTTAAAATTCTTAATTGCCGATCTATGCCCATTAATTCTAATACTTAATTCTGTACAAGTTTGACCAACATATTTAAGATTACATTCTTTACATTGAATTAAATAAATAACATTTTTAATTTTACAGAATGACATTAGTTCTTTATTATCAAAATTTAATTGCATCTCACATGCTGACGGACATGTCCTACATCTAACATTACCACATTTCCTAAATTTTTTTAAATGATCCGAGTTTAAGACATGCGCAAGTAACTTTTTATCCGTGGACACCCCCTGCTCAAAGCATTCCACAGTGCCGCTTGTTAAAGCGCGCGACGGGCCATGCGCTATAAAATCATTATTATAACAATCTGGCATATTTAAAAGTGTAAATCGAAACAAAGGTAGACTATTTCCCATATCAACAATTTTTAACTAGACCCCCGCCACCAAGAGCAAAGCACTATATAATCGAACCCCAAGAGAAAATATATAAGTAGTTACTGACTAAATACTAAAAATTACATTAAAAATAACATAAAATAATATAAAAAATAATATAAAAATATATAAATGTATTAAATGGAATGGCGCACTTGCAGCTAATTCCAGTAAAATACAAGAAATGACAGTCATAAATTGACAAATTTAGAAATTGATTAAATTAATAAAACATTAATAAAAATTCATAGTATTATATATAAAGGCGCAAATGCAGCTATTTATAATATAATACAGAAACAAAAATTAGATAAACTAAACAAAATTTAAATTAAATAAAAAGAAAGAAAAAAAGTATAGATAATAAACAGCAGATTTAGACCTCAGTATTAAATGTATTTATAAAATCTAAAAGGGTGTGTTCGAGTACCCCTACCGATTATATCTTTCTTTTAACCTTTCTAAATATATGATATTTTTTAGTAATTTAACCCCTCCTTTGGGACACATAAATTTTGGTTATCTGGAGTTTCGCAGAACGCCACCTTAATAGAAGTTAGAAATACAATTCTTATTAAAATTTATAAAAAAGGAGAGACGTTTACTTTAGTTATAATAACGGGCCATTTTGAAGCAACACGAGGGCTATTTTGTTATGGACCTCGTAAATGTAACCAAAATGGTATATGAAGTTACATATTTATTTTTAAAAAATTATAATCTGATTATATTTTTGAATTCTTGAAATAATGTTAAAAACAGAGAGAGTGCTGCATTTGAAAAAAAATATATATATAAAATCTCCAACAGTTTTAATAATGCAGATTAAATTCAACTTCAAGTTTAACAATGATGTTTTCTGGAAACGATTGGAAAATTTTAAAGATAACTGAAAATTAACTTACTCCTATAAACTTGTCTGTCATTCTAGTGCGTGTAGTATCTAGTTTGACATCACTATTATTGAAGCGAGGCATTCAGCATTCTTTGAAATTCCTGTCTTATTCTTCATGGAAGGCACCTTTTTAAATTAACTGTGCGGACACACAAAGAATTTCCTGAAATAATGTCAATAAATAAATGAAAAATGCTAAAATAGATCCCGTATTTAAAGGGGAAAAAGATAAGACAAATTTGGAAATAAAATTTACCAACAAACAAATCTTTTTCCTGCAGGACATGACTTTCTACTGTTTCATTTAGTATTTGTTCTGTTGGTAACTAGATCATTGATCTTCACAATTTCATTTTGAAAATATGGAGGTAAATTCTCGGTTGTAATACTCATGCAAATATACTCTGGTAAATTCAACTTATCGCGAGTCAAAAAGAAAAAAGATCATAAAAACGAAAGTTCGTAATTCAGTATTGGCGAAAGTCCAAAAACAGCGAATAGCATCCTGTGCAAATTCGAAGTTCGCGTTTTAGTGACGTCACTTCTTCGCGGATTGTGCGGCGGAGCTAAACAAAGAAATTTTTCGAATTTCCTCCATACTTAAAATAGGGTAAGGAATGGGAATATGCTACCCGGACTCTCTAATTTCTTTTGTTGTACTTGTACCGAAAGAGGTAATCTGGAAGCAGGAATTGTACCTTCTAATATTTGTCAGAAAATGTTTAGCTTCCGCTGAAACACCAATGAGTAATTAAAGTAGATGTTCGGGTGAATCCATTAATTTTGGCAGTTGAACCTTTGCTGAACCTTTCCTGTTATATATTATAAGAATGATTCATATAAACCACGTAAAATGTTAAAGAATGCAAGCCGAATGAAATTTTGAATGATTTCAAATGGAACAATACACCTCAAAAGATAAACATAATTTCTTTGATATTCGTATGTATCCAAAATGAATCAGAAACTGAAAAAAAGTCATGAAATTTTCAGGTTTAAGCTTTGAAGCCACATTGCATAATTAGTTCCTTGAGGTCATATTTCATTTTTTTTTTAAATTTCTCTTTCGATTTTTCTAAAACTAAAAACAGGAATTTGAGCGCAACATGAATAATGCTTTCTTTTAAAGCTCGACTATCAAAAAGTATAAAACAAATAAATCAAATAATTCTTCGATCACTAAAATGTAGTAATTCAGCTTAGCTGACGCAATAAAATGATTGAGAGTATGACGTCCGTTTCGCTTGGTACCGCCAGTCAATTTGGATTAAAAAATGCATGCTGGGAATGTTTACTTAGTCTCCCAGATAGAAAGATTCGCCAACGAAAAAAATTAGAACTCGTCAAAAAATTTAATTAAAATTCAAAGAAAAAGGTATCTTAACTATTCTTTTTTAAGTCAGAGATAAATGTTCCATTTACTACCTACCACAAAAAATTTTAAAATGTTCCCTGAACTGCAATAATTTTGGTTTTAATTTTTAAATTTTGTCAGGTAAACTGACTATTTTTTTATTCAGTAAATTACGTTAGACGTTAAAAACGTCAATGAAACGACAATTGTTTGCTCTATCTGACGGTGCATCGATTATTTTTTTACCATTATTATTTCTCATGGATTGGCCAAAAACGACCGAAAAATCAGCCAAAACAACACAAAATATTAAATAAAAAACTTTCTAGATTGGATTTTAAAATTCCTGCTTCTAGGTGCATAGAGTCACCATTAGGACTATCTGTGTA
This sequence comes from Araneus ventricosus, assembly GCA_013235015.1. Lineage (NCBI taxonomy): Eukaryota > Metazoa > Arthropoda > Arachnida > Araneae > Araneidae > Araneus > Araneus ventricosus. Next base: position 67,966 of record BGPR01004425.1, on the reverse strand, counting down.
CCAACGTTCAATGCTGTAATTGCTATATTTTTCGTCTAAACATCGCAGGAACACACACATACATAAACATAGACATATCCACACGCACATATAGACACACATAATCACACACATATACACAGACACAAAAATTGCCTTTTGTAAATATAGAATGACATTGTATGCGAGAGTCGGTTGACACCTGCTCCTGGTCTCTTCTCCTCCTACAATTAGTGCATTATCAAGTCAAAAAAAAGTATCCGCTTCCCAGGAACAGTCCTGTATTTGAAACATTCTAGCTCACAGAAGCACATTTTAGTATAATGAGAAACATGTACTTTACTTGTATAAAAAAAATTTCAAACATGTATCGATAACAGATTTTGAGAAAAGGTACATCGAAATGGCCAATTTCACATTTTTTGTTCTGACACAAAAAAAATCTGTAAAAAATATTTTTTTTAAATTTTTTTAAAAACATTCATTTCAGTATAATGAGAAAGATGTACTTGACTTGTATAAAAAAATTCAAACATGAATCTATGACATAATTTGAGAAAAGGTACATCGAATTGTCCAATTTAACATTTTCGGACTTAGGGTTCCAATTTCCCTTAACTGAATCAGGCTTTCGAATAAAAATCTTAGATCTCGATTTCCTATGTTTATAAATGGTAAAGCATGCATTGAATACATCATAGGTACAACAAACCATCTGTGAAATTAAAGAGTAGCAAGTTTTTTTGAACTGCAAACAAATATTGTGTAAACATCCGATTAATAATTTAATTTAGCTTTTAGAATCTCACTAGTTATTGAAATGAAATCATTAACACACAATTTTATGAAAATTGTGAATTTGAATGAGTTGTCCAATTATTTTATACATAATAATAATATTTACGTTCAAACAAAATTGATTTTCCTTTTAAGTTATTTTTTCAATGATAACAAATGTTTGAAATTACATTAAAGAAAATTGATTTCATGATTGTGTGTTCTTAACTAAATAAACAGTCACACAAATGTAGTCCTTAAAACAAAATGAGTTTGTTTTTATCTTGCTCAGTAATAAAGGAAATGACATTACTACAAAATTTTATGATGCATAAAATTTTTATTCGAATCATACACAGTATAAAAATGGTCTCAAAAGTGTTGTGTCCAGCAGCCTAAATCAGTTCATGATGGAAAGCAAATTGAGCATAGCTGTTTTGTGCTTCTTAGGTTTGTTTGTCAGCGTTCAGGGGTTGTCACTTGAACCAGAAAACTTGGTAAAATACGAGAAATGCTGGAATTACGCTAACTGCCTTTCAGGTAAGACTATGAAATTTTGGAAAAACTGCATGAATAAAGTAATGGAAAAATTATTGCTTGAAAAGAAATCAGATCTCTAATCTATTACTATCTAATCATCAATATTTTCATGGAATTTTTTGTTATTATTCATTGCCGGAATGGAAAGCAGATCGTAGAGTTGCTTACAATTTATTGCATATTTTAATAGAATTTATTGTTATTTCTTATTTTCAAAAGACCAAGCAGGTCGCAGAATTGTTTGCAATTTATTTCGTAATATTTTTAATATAAGTCTTATTCTTAGTTATAATTAAAATTAAAATTAGTTTGCAATTTATTGATTCATTTCATTTTTCTTACCTGGCAGAATTGATGAAAGTTACAATTGCTAAACCTTCTTTTTCAGTCTTGAAAACGAAAAAAAAAAAAAAATAGAATCGTTGTGCAATTTCCTAAATTTGCACATGTTGTATTTGTCTTCAGGGAAAACTAGCAACTTTTTTTGGTTGTATCTGCTCCAAATGATCCATGGAAACAATTCTAGTTATACAAGAACGAAGTTTTAGACGAAAAATTTAGTAAATGATGCATTATATTATTCAGCACATTGCGAACAAATAGGAAAAGTATTTTTCTCACATACATGTTTCCTATATTTTTTAGAAAAGAAACATCAATATAATCATCGTTACTGATCGTTTCATTATCCCGAGACTAGCACTTTTGGACGATTTTACATCGGAAAGGGGTGGCATGCAATGAGTAAGATGAGCGCATTTCCGGAGTTCTTTGTTAAGTCTCTCTAAGTAAAATGTAAAGGAGGGTCGATGTGGGCAATAAAGAAGTAAAATGTAAACATCTACCCCTCCATTTTTCACTTTACCCGTATTTTGGTGAAAATAACTCCACCTGGTGCATGCGCAAAAGCTCGGAGGAGTTGGGAATCTGAGAGCATACAATATACAATGTGGATAGCAAAACAGTGCTTCAAATTTTCTTAGGTGAGCTGGAAATTTTTTTTAGAAATCCACATAAAGAATTCAGCGTGGCTTTGTCTTTAAAGCCGTTAAATTTATAGCTTAATTCACTTATATTTTTAAGAATAGTTTCTACAATTTAAAGCTTTTAATCCAAAAGTTTTTGAGAAATCGTATAAGTCATATACCAGCTAACTACAGTTACATCACGTTCAGAATAATATAACTTTAGCATCAATCTCACGACATTTCACTCTCACTTGCACTATTATCCAGTTTAAAAATCTTGTGCATGTAAAAATATCCAATTTAGAAAAACAGAATATTCTTGAATCCACTTGTTTCCTCACTAAAACTTAAATAGCGAAATATCAATAATCTACTTTCCCTATTGAACGAAGAAACCTGATCCCTTATGCTAAATTTCAGTAAAATAATAGAAGAATTTTTGTTAGAACACATTCCTTCTATTGAATGTGACCATAAAGTCATCTATCATGGGTTTGACTCATTTGAACTAAAGTGAAGTCCATATTGTCTATATTTTACGTGGCTTGCGGTGTAGAACAGCCTCTTTCTCGTCCTTGCGGATTAATGAAATTATTTAAAAGCCTACTTTTATGTAACAGCTCAGATTTTTAAAGATATATTTAAAATTTATTTTATGACCTCTCTTACCACTGTGAAATTCAGATGTGTTTTAAATCTGCTCCTGTGTCTTATATTAAATTATTAAGGGAAAGTGTTATACTAATCACAATTGAATTATTCATATTTTTTTACTAATATTTTTTATTTAGTTTTCCCTTGTCTAAAGAACTTAGATCTCAAATTCTACTGTAAGTATAGGACAAATTGTTAAAAATTAATAATGCAAGAATTACTATGCCCTCTCCGTAAATATATGAATTTTAGGACACTGTTTTCGCCGGTTGCAAATTCGAAATAAGTTAAACTAATTGGAAATAACTTTGTCATAATAATTTACATTTATATTTTCTAAAATAAAATCATCAAATCGTAAAAACTGGTTGAAAATCAAAGTGGAAAACTAGACCATCAGAGCATTCTTTCAAAAATGTGATATTTATACCTTTATTGTAGTTTTATAATATCATGACATGGAAGTATGAGCTTTCGTGAAATTTTCACTTCATGAAAATCTCTTGTCACCCGCAGTGTTTTATGACTATTTTAGGCTAACACATGATAATCTGGAATTCACGCTTGTTAATTTTAAATGAATTTTAATGCATTTTGGTTTCTCAGAGAATTAATTTCAGTTTCTAATCCACAACGTTAAACTGGATTTGAATTATATGTTTCACAATCTGCACATATGATTTAATTTATAATAATGCAAGGGATTATAATAAAGCAAGGCTGGTATGAAAAGATTTTATTTGTATTTTCTTGAAAAATCAAGTAGGATGGTTATAAAAGTAATAATTTTAATAGTAGGGAAGACCGGGGCTAGTTGGCCCGTTTTTTCTTCTAAGAATTTTTAAGAGAAGGGAATTCAAAATTTAAAAAAATAATCTGACACTATCAGTGTACCTTCAGAAAGAATTCGCCATATTAAAATTTGAATACGTTAACTACAAGTATTAATTTAATTCCTCAATCTTACACCGTGTTGCTTGTGCCAACCTGGCCCGACTGCGGGGTAAGTTGACCCACTACTAGTATAAAAATGCTATCACAAGCAATGCATCCATATTATTATATTTTATTAATAAGTAGCATAGTTGCGTTATAATCCACATTATGTTTTATTATATACAAATTTGATGCATTTATACTCAATAGAAACTGAGGTACAGCTTTTATGCTCATCGTCAGATAGTAATGTGTAATTATAATCAAAATTGAGTCGCATAGCTTTTCATAACAAGTGTCCTGCATAATAAATCTGATGCAATTCCATCCCACATATTCAGAAATATATCTATAACCCACATCCTGAACATGCGCCGCTGGGCATGTTGTACCGCCCGGAAAACATGCCCATGCGGAATGGGTCAACTTGCCCCATATCGCCATTTTTGTTTCTCATGAGTGTAGGGATTAATTCTTCAATCATTTCGATAAACAAACAAGTCCTAAAGTAACACTGAAGAATTATCTTTCTGAATATTATTTGTAAAAATTTAAATTTTAATGTATAAGCAAAGAAAAAAAAGATTAGTTATAAGTGAGGAAATTTACACAGCTTAGTAAAAAATAGATAATTCCAGATGGTTCTTTAATGAAAGCTTCTTCAATGACGCTGATGTGGAAGAAGGAAGGCAGGACAATACACATTTATTTGGAATGACAACATTAAATACCGGAAAGTTTTGAAAATATCGCGAGTGGACCAGCGTGCACCTATGGCCAACTATCCCAGGTCTACCCTACAGATTCAATTAACCACTGTAACTTAATTTTCTCTCAATATATATTTTGATAAATGTGTTAATCCTTTGTGCCAATATACCTTCATGTTGTTGTGCTTTAGTATCACGAAATAGTCTTTTTTTCTTTTAAAATTAACTTAAATTATTGTACAAGTATAGAAGGTGAAATACATATATCACTTGGAAAGATTAAGGAAGTCATAAAACTAACAGATAATTATTTTTCACATTTCAAAAGTCATAAAACTTTGTAGCAAAAGTATTTTGGTTTATTATAAAAAAGTAAAAATTCTTGTATGCAATGTTTCTACACTCACAGAGATTTCGAAGTAAAAAGATCAGAGAGAGAGAGAGAGAGAGAGAGAGAGAGGTATTGAAAGTAAAGAAAAGAATTATGACGGCACATTTGATGACTTCAGCATTTCTAAATGTTGAAGCAAAAAAAAACCTTCAAAAAAACTTCAAATTAAATCGAATAGCATTACATATTAAGGCGTGATATTTTTTGCCAATTTTTAATATTCTAAAAAATATATTCATTTTCATGTAATTATGACCAACTAATTAAGTTGTTAAAAATAGATTAGTTTTATGTCGTGCAAACTTTTTAACATTTTAAAATTTTTTTAGGTAAACGATAAAAAAATCTCAAAAGCTATGAAGTAATTAAGGAATTATCACAAGGAAAGTTTGATAAATTAAAAGCTAACAAGCTTTCACTGTTTCAGATGAAAAAGTCCCTCAAAAATTGAAAGAATGCTGCAATATCTTGAGACCAGAGGTAATAACTTTTCTTTAACATTCAAAATTATTTTTTCAAGTCTCGGTTTTCAAACTGAGAACTTTATAGCAAAATATTTATAAATAATGTAATTTTCTAACACTGTCAAAAAATTTTACTCTCATTTGTTTTTAATTATAATAACTGAAATGGACTGTAACATAAGAATGTTTGTTTAAAAAAATTTTCATGACAATTTTATTACACTGCAACATCCAGAGAGAAACGCCTCACTTACTTAGCATCCGGTTGATAATTTATCTTTATCACCACTGTATACCCCGAACTCGGAGCCAAGAAGGCTCCATGTCGGTTGGGCAGGTATACGTGTAACTTTTTTGAAAAAAAAATTGCAATCTTAGATGTTGTAAGAACTTTGAATTCTAAATAACAATGAACAAGTATTTAAACATAAGAAATATAAGAAATATTTACAAAATATGTAACAGCTTAAAATGCCCTTTATTTTTACAGTTTCTGTCTAGCTTAGATGTAATACCATCTTTTGTGTAGTTTCAGGTTAATAAAAAGGATGTTTGCTGAATTACCATATCACAATTATTTGAAGATGATTTCTTCGTTCCTACATAAAATATCCATAAGAATTCAAATCCTAGCGCGAGAAAGAGGATTCAACAGTACTCTTTGCCGCCATAGTGGCATAACATCTGATGTAGGTTTCGTAAGGTGATATGAATTGGTGAAGGGACATTCCGTGGTATAGAAAATTGGGCTGTCTTGTTCACCACAGACACGGAATCATTCGATTTAAGATGGAACCGGTGGAGATAAGTTGGAAAGAACCCATACCTGTTGCAGAAAGGATTTTGATTCAGGGGACTCTGGAAAGTCTTTAGAATAGAACATGATATCTGAAACGCAACGGGCGACTGCTACAGGGGCTCTTTGTCAACAAAATAAATAAGGAAATGATACACCAGATAAATATGCAACACAGGTGGTACATAAATTTTCGATAGCACAAAAAAGCAGTTGCATGAATAACATGCAAAGGGTGAATCACTTCGAATGGCAAGTACTTTGAATGGTCATTTTAAATGCTTACAATGATTTTCCCGGCAACTGTGTTATTGTTCTATTATAAAATAATGCTATAATTATAATGTTTATATGATGAGTGTGATTAACGTAATACTATTTATTGTTATTTATAATGCATAATTTACTATAATTTAAATTATGTACTTAATTACAAGTATGCATGGATATTCAGTATATTTCCAACCTTTATACAAATTAATATAACTTTTTCGAGATTCAAGTCAAGATTGAAGTTGTGGAAAATCCTGGTAATTTAGTTTCTCTTAGACAGAAACTGAAATTCTGCTCCCTATAATGAGGAAAACTTTCTGAATTTAACAGTATTCAACTGGAATTTTTATATAAGCTTCCCTATATATCTGGATCGAAAAATTGTACTGTTTCGCGCATGCGCAGTTAAAAATTATTTCCTGCTAATACTCATATTTACTCGAATATTCAAAACATTGCTGCCATATTGTAGCATATTTTGTAAGTTTCGTTTAATTTTGTTTAAAACTTGCATGTTATAAGTAAAACACATGCTGAAATGTTCGCTACTTATTTTAAATAACCCTTTATATCTTCCTAAAAATACGTGCTTTTTTATGAAAACGTATGTATGTATTGGGCAAAAATTGGGTTTGTGCATGCAAAAATATTGTTAAAACTACAAATCATTTTAGCTTTTAGTGAAACCGGGTAGGGCTTAAATCATTTCCTTCCTCATTGATTTCGGGTCGTTCTTCTGAAGGCCCTCGTGGCCGCAACTTCACTATAAAATGTGAGTTCATGTCTATTCTTTAAGTAGTCGAAGCTCAGAGGCAGTTCCGCCAGTTCTCTGGAGAATTGAGAAAAAATGTGTAAATTCGAAAGTGCCCGGATACTTTTGATCATATTGTGTATTTTATTTTTCTATTTTTATTTCTCTAATTTTCATTTATTTTTTTAATCAACTGCTTAAAGAATGGGCCATTCTTATTCCAAGTGGAGAGGTATGGAATATGTTATGAATTGTAATTTATATTTTAATTTTTTCCTTTCGAACAGTATATCTGCTGTTCCACCAATATTTTTTTTCTCATGAGTTAACGCTATAGATTTTCACCTTACTATTTTTAACTAATCTGGCTATCCTCTAATTTCTCTATACTTAAAAATAACAACGAATCACTCAGCAGTAAACAGTAGGGTTTTTTCTCCTCTTCCGATCTACCATTCCATGAGTAATGGGAAATTGTTTTTTCAATGAAGTAAGAATATCAAAACAGAAGAATGACGTAGTCATAACAATAAAGTAACAATAGGTAGCCACTCAGACGGTCGGAATGGACAGTAGATCTCATTCCTCAATTACAGTAAAACTCCTCTAAGCGGCCACCCGTTTGCACGGCAATTAATGTTTGACGCAAAATTTTTTACTCCTATACGTAATATTGATATAACCTTTAATGGCCACTCAAAGAACTCTGAGCTGCCAGGTTGGTCACCCGTTATATGAAGAGTATTCCGTTCCTCTCTCTGACTTTGGACCTTTTAGTAAGAAGAAAAGGGGAAAAGAAAGAACAAAATAAAAACACAAATACTCATGAACAACATCAGAAATCAGATCCAAATTAGTCGTTCCTTTTCCAGTGTGAAGAGAAAAGTAAACTTTGGCCTCTACAGAGGGTTGGGCATTCTCTGTCTGATGATATGGGTTGTGACCAAAAGCAAAGAAAATCTTCAGCTCAACACACCTTAGTAAAAACAGATGATATTATTGCTGATTTCTCAACAATACCAACAAAACAATTAGGGAATTTTTTCCCAGTTAAAAGAGAGCAGAAAAAGTTATCTTTGAAGAAGCTAAAAGATCGAAGCAAATGAAAATTGTATCTTTTTTCCAAAGAAATTAGAAATTTTCAAAGTACTTTTGACTGTACATGATTCTTAAAATTCGCTTCACCAGAAATAACGAATAATACCTTTTTTAAAAAACGTATTTTTTACTTCCAACCATAAAACGTCTTTAGGGCGGCCTATTTTCCTGACCGCTGTAGAGAGCTTTCACTGTACTTTAAAAGAGGAGAAAGCAATTTCTTGTTATACCATCAGGGACATCTTTATAGCCGCCAACCCTATGATCGTCTAATTTCCTTTGTAACGAAGATAGGTAGTGTTTCACCATATCTAGAAAGAGATAAAGCTTTTATTGTTACAACTCTGGGAACCCCTTTTCAAAAGTTGATTTGAGATTCGACTTACCCATATTTCAATGAAGTGAAATGAAGTCATTATTTATTTCAGGAATTCAAAGCGATCTACCAGTCCATTAAGGATAATTACAGATACAGAAGCAAACACTTTTACGGTGCAATAGAGGAATACTGCAAAATGGATGATGCCGAAAAGGTTAGTTTTCGTAATTCATGCAAAAGAATAAACTGCTTAAATTTATGTTTACAGTAGACATTTAAATTTATAATCTCTCTCTCTCTCTCTCTGTATATATATATATATATATATATATATATATGTACTAATAATAAAGGAGAATGTGTGTCTATCTGTGTGTGTTGGCGCTATACAAGGCAGACCCCTGAAACTAGAGCTACGAAATTTCGAATGTGCACGTCGGAGGCCTTTTTCGAAATTTTAATTAACTAAAATGTAAGCGAAATTTTGACTTTTTTCCTTAATAGTTTTAGAAATCATTAAAGCACAAAAATAATTTTTTCACCATTTGGAAGTACCAAATATTGCCTTTCCAAAGATATCACTGATCATATAAAAAATTAATTTCGTGTTTTTCTTTCATTTTTGAAAGCTGAGAAAATATCCTTACACATTTAGCTTTCATACTTTATTTCATCAGAATTTTACCGGAATCTTTAAACCAAGCACTTTGAGATATTACGTATAATATGAAATACATCCAGTATACACCCAGTACTGAATGATTATGTTTGCTGCGGTTTCATTTTTTTATCAGCATGTTTTAATCCAACTAACATGTCGCTGGACAAAATATGTGACATGTGTTTGAATCAAATGTATATTTTGTTATTGTTTTCCGTATTAATATCAAATGTATAATTTGAATGACGAATACGAAAGTGAAATCGGCGCCGACAATTTACAATTGGATGTTACATAACAACATTAGGGAAATTCATGCAGACAATGAATAGAAGATGTGAAAGGCTACTAAAAGAACACTGGTTAAATGTCTATTACAATTTGAAATTTAAAACTGCGTTGTTAATTTAACCATAAATATCAAATTACGCATAAAAGATTCAATTGAATTTATATTCCCGGCATTTTTAATATTGAAATCAATTGCATATTTTGCAAGAGGAATAATAAAGTGAAGATTGCTCCGACAACGTTCAATTACCGGGTGTCCCAAAAATGACTGATGGATTTTGAAGATCAATAAAAGAAATACGAAACGCGATTGAAATGTATCGTTTGCGGCCTTACGCTTGGGAAACCAGGGAATTTTATTCCACCAATTTGCCATATTTAGTTACCATTTCCAGAAACAGGTGGCGCTGCAGGTATTCCAGAACTGCAGGGAAATTGAATCCGTGACATCTTCATTCTGTATTTTGCCACGCAATCTGTTTGTGAGTGCTTGTGAAAGAGTATAACTATTGAAAAATGGTCTCATCCTTGGAACAGCTGATATTTCTTGTTCTGGAGTATCACCGCCTGGAACACAGTTGCGTTAAAAACGAGGCGCAGTTTCCAAAGGAGATTTCTTGTGAGAAGAGGCCTGGCAGACAATGCGATAAAGTCTCTGTTAGAAAAATGCGAACGAACGGGGAACGTCAATGATGATCGTATTGGAAATGTCGGCCGGCCACGCAGTGGCGTTACAGAGTCGAATGCAGATGTCGTACAACAGGTCATCCTACAGCAGCCCGGACGTCCGTTCGCCGTGTTGCATCTCGTGCTGGACTCCGAAGAATGACCATCATGCGCCACAACCTTCACATGTTCCCCTACAAGATACAGATGCGCCAACCTCTGAGTGTGAATGCCACTGATGCACACTACGATTTCGCGAACGCTATGCTGCTGCTTGCGGATGAGGGTGATATCGATGTTGAAAACGTAGGGTTCTCGGACGAGGCATATTTTAACCTCGATGGCTTTGTCAACAAGCAGAACTGGCGCATTTGGGAAACCGAAAACCTACATGTTGCTGTACTTTCATCCCTGTATTCGCCAAAAGTAATGGTCTGGGCCGCGATTTCCTCCAAAGGAGTAATTGGCTTAATTTATTGTGAGCAAGTGATAAATGCTGCAATATATCTTGGGCTTCTGGATGAATTTGTGGCAATTCATTATGATTTGGACGAGCATTGGAACGCCTCCTGGTTCATGCAAGATGGTGCTCGTCCACATAGAACACCTGTAGTATTTGATTTCCTGAGCGAACATTTCAATGATCGTCTATTGCCTTGCATTATGACAAGCATACAGGAAGTGGCATGGCATGGCCTCCTTATTTGCCAGATTTGACGCTATGTGACTTAATTTTCGGTGTATCTGAAAGACCTAGTATACCGCCAAACTCCACAAACAAATGCGGAACTCAAACAATACATCAATACAGCATGTGAGACAATTCCAAGTGACATTTTTGTACGGGTGCCTGGACAGTTTCGTTTCAGACTGCACCACGTTGTTGCTGCAAATGGTGGTTATTTGAGAACATCGTTGTTTAATTTTTTCAAGAGTCTTTGCAACATTTCCATACCGGTTTTTATTTTAGCTTTTATGCAGCACCACCTGTTGCCGGAAATGGTAACAAAATATGCAAATTGGTGGGATAAAATTCCCTGGTTTCCCAAGCGTAAGGCCGCAAACGATACATTTCTATCGCGTATCGTTTTTCTTTTATTGATTTTCAAAATCCATCAGTCATTCTTGGGACACCCAGTAGATGCTACAAGATAAGGTCCAGGATATTTATGTAGACAATGAATAGAACAGATGAAAACCATTGAAAGAAAATGGATTAAATATCTATCACAATCCGAAGTTGAAAATTACGTTTCTAAGGAAACCATGAATGTCAAATATTGCATAAGAGATTCAGTTGAAATTATATTCCCGACGAACAGACTGGTCGCCGAAGGCGGCAAGCACTTATAATAAAGGAGAATGTGTGTCTGTGTCGGCACAATACAGACCACACCGCTGGACCTAGAGCTACAAGAATTGGCAGAAATATAATTTGGAGGATGGGAATGTGCAACTTGGAGCACTTTTTTTCAAATTTTATTTAATTAAAAATTAAGCGAAATTTTGGCGTCTTTCCTTAATAACTTCCAAACATAATGCAGCAGAAAAATCATCTTTACGTCGTCTAAAAGTTCAGAAATTACCTTTTCAATTACATGAATTAAGTGCTGTACAATGTTTTATCTAATTTTAATAAATTTTTAAAAATATTTTTAGTTACAATTTACAACAGCACTTTTCATTGTTACAATCTAATTAAAACCGGTTTCAATGTTTAAACAAAAATTTATTTGCATGTTTCACTTCCATTATTGGAAGAAAAGGTAGTATCCTAATGAATTTTCTTTCCTTTTTTATTTCACCAGTTTTAATGAAATCTGTAAACAAAGTCCTCTAAGATAGTAAATATATTAGGACATCTGTACATTAAGCTGTATGAATATGGTTTGCTATGTTTCAAATCTTTTTATCATTTGGTATGTCTTTATAATTTGGTGTCCAAATGAAATGCGTATTTTGCATGAGGAATAAGAAAGTGAAGTGTGCGCCTACAACTTACAATTAGAAGTTACATGACACGGACAGTTTCTTGACTATATTAGGGACCTTCATGTAGACAATAAACAAAACATATGCAGAGCTACTAAAAGAAAACGGGTTAAATGTATATCACAATTTAAAATTTAAACATACTTTGTTAAAGGAACCATGAATATCAAATTATGCATAAGGGATTCAATTGAAATTATATTCCTGGCGAACAAGCTGGTCGCTGAAGGCGGCTAGTAGATAAAAATATAACAAATAGAAACAAAAAATTAAGACAAAAATCCAAGACGAATCGAGATAAATGGAAAAATAAAATAATGTAAAGCGTATCATGGCTTACGCTCATCAAAGGGGGAGGCCACTAATATTCCACAAGTGCTTTTTCCACGGGACAACAAACGAATACACGTTAAAAATAAGACGGTATTCCCCCAGAAAGCACCGACCGTAGAAATTTTATAATTCAAGATTAAATAAGAAATATGTGCATATAAAAACCGAAGGCTAAAAACCTAGAGTAAAATAAAAAATATGAAATCATTTTTAAATATCATTGCAATACTTCACCTCTTGATGAGCGATGTACCATGATATTCTTCCCATTATTTTATTTTTCCATTCTTTTTCGATTTGTCTTTCTTTTTTCTCAGTTTTTCTCGATTCTTGTTTTAATTGCTATATTAATTTTCTTGTCGGCGCAGCTCAGGAGCGAAAGCCGAAATAAGCTTTTTCCATCTCATATATCGTACATTTTCATGTCCAATATTTTTATCCTGTAAATTTATTTTTCTAATATATGATTTTCCTGTTTTCAAAATTTTGTATTTGTGTTCTTATATGCTATATATAAACACATTCCTTGCAATATAATAAGTAAATACGGTATAATGATGGTAAGTTAATCAAATATTTTTTACTTCAAACATACCCGATAGCACAAAATGTCCTACAATATTGTTCCGATATCTTCTCGATACTGTGCGGCATTCAGAATAGCGAACACCATCGCGTAGATATTGTTCAATATCTTGTGTTAATAGTGTTCTCTGTGAATATAATAAACACATAATATCGCACTGATTTGAATAAATATGGTCTTTTGATAAATGAATTTTTGTATATAATATCTCATTAATCACAACAGGCAGTGAACTGAATTTGTTTGTATTTTAACCCTTTGACCTCCAAAAACTAATTAGATGAGTATTCTACTTTGCATATTGCATTCGCAGATTAAATTTCGTAAAAAAATACGCAATTACTTTGATTAGAAACCAAAATTAGTAGTAACGATCTTAGTAAAAAAAGGTGTAAATTGTTTGAATAAAAATGTGTATAGCATCCATTTTCAGGGTAAAGTATGCATTCAACTATGTCCCTTTAGCGGAGATAACGGAGCGTTAAAAGTTTATATATATATATATATAAGTAGTAATTTATTTGAAAAAGAAAAATCTTTCTCGAAACTGTAATTGATTCATCATGTGACATTCACCGTTGTTTATTTCCAATCAGATTATTTCCTTTCATTCGGCGTGCAAGCGTACACAAAGGAAGGTCAGTAATCGTAAAAATTGGCACTTCAAGATCTTCATGAATTTCGATGTTTCAGACATCACTGAGGAAGAAAAGACGCAACTATGTTGGTATGTCTGTTCCCATGTGAGACAGATAGCTAAAAAAAAGTGAGACGGATGCAGTAAACTTCATGATGCTAATATTATTATATGTAATGGCAGTCAAAACTAAGAAACAGAATTATTCATAATATTCGTGAGAGTAGAGAAAAGCTGAAGAAATGTTAAAAATTCGTTTATGAAAAAGTATAACTATTGCAAAAATATATTACACAGCGTTTACGAAAATATAATGGCAAGGTACTTCTGTAGGAGAACTAATTATACTGTTTAAAAATGTACTAACTCGCAAATAACTCATTCACAATTAGTTATTTATTTAAGAAATATGTTTACAAAGTATTAGTTAATAATTTTAAATTTTTTGAATAACTGCAGTTGGAAGTAGTTCTTTTATAGATCCTTACAAATTGTACTAAGAATGAATTTCGTCAGCTACATTTTATTTTTGTATTTTAATCACAAATCATGTATTGACATTTTTTTTAATTTCTGATTTACAGCCAAATGCCTATGCTAAAACATTGAGCGGTGCTATGGCCTATCAGAAGGTAAGAAATGCGATATTGAATCAGATTCTTTATTTAAATTATTGAAATGATTAGGTTGAAAGCTATATCGTGAAAGGAACTGCAAACGGCTTTATCGAAAACTATTACCTTTCCTTTGGAGGATACACGATATTTTTTTATTATTATTTTAACTTGAGTGTTCAGGTTGTGGCGCCAGTAAGATATCTTTCTGCTTAGAGATATAACTGAGTTTTAAAAATTAGTGATTTAATTGATAATAAAATATGAGGCGTCCACTCTAATAGTGGTCCAATAGCTAATTTCTAACCCGCTTGAAATAGGCATATACTTCCAGTATGAAAAATGTTTTAGATGACGTAAAGAATTATATTTTAGGCTGTTTGAGTCAATAAATGTGATGCTGAAAAAATTGCAAAGTCTAAATTTTCTTCAGTCCGCTTCAGAATTTTTCTAATTGGAAATGTATGCGTATATCTAGCGATTAAGAATTTGCTATAAGTCTACGAGTACGGTTGGCATCCTGTATATATCGACATGATTACGATAAAATAAATGCAATTAAACACAAAGGTTTGTGCAATTTGTAAGAGTTTTGAGGATTTTTACTTATTCGAAGAAAGGAAATATCTACTATGTTCCTTTCATATCTTATGAAAGAAATATAAAATTCCATTCATGGATGAGAAACAGACATTACAATTTAGAAAAAAATTCATTTTTTTCTTATATTATTTAATAGAACACATATTTTCCCATGATTATAAAAACAGAGAAGTGTCGTAATGAACTTTGGTATTTTTTACAAATCAATTTAATTCTACAGTCTAAAACGACCCACATTTGTATCGTTAACATGTTTCCGTTATCAACACAATTTTTTTTATTTCTTCCATAAATTAATAAAATACTTTTCTTGTTTTACCTTAAATTGAAGTAGTGCATTTTTTTAGAAAAATTACATCTAAGGAAATAAATTTGTTTAGTGAATGAAATGTAATTAAAAATAAAAATCACGATAAATTTTTATACTAATTTTTCCGTATTCTTTAAACTCATTTCCCCCGATTTGCTGTATTTGTGCAAGATTCAGGAAGACATAGGCTGCAATTCTACATACAGATATTCATATTTCCTTGAATATTGAAATTATTCTTTTTTAATTTTAATACAGAACTTCGATTGATTACGGTCACACATTCTGTTAGTTACGTATAATTTGGTTGAAATCTCTGCACGTTATAAGAAAAGAACATGCGGTGAAATATGGGATTATAACCTTTATATCTTCCCGAAAATACGTGCTATTTTTTATAAAATGCGCATTAGTTGATTGGGCAGCATCAATGCCTTGCGCACAGCAGACAAAATCAATGATGAAGGTTGCAAATTATTATCAGCTTCCTGTAGAACGGAGTGAGGCCAAATCATTTCCTTCTTTTTCACTTTCTGGTTGATCCCCCAAATGCCCTTTTGACTGAATCTTCGTTGTAAAAAGAGAGTTCTGACTATTTTACGTTCCATGATTCTCTAGAACTGATTGTGAACCATTCATTCCATATTAACTCCCAATTTTTCTCATTTAAAGAATTATGCTTAACTTTTGGACATGGGTATATGCACGTAAAGAAACAGATTTCTTATAATTTTTGGTTGAAAATGTGTATAATTCAACATGCAACATCAAAGTAAATATAGGAACAAACAACAAACAACAGTAATCGGACATACAAACAAGTAAACAAAAACAAAGTAATCGGACATTGGATGTAAATACTTAGAAAAATCTGCACTATTCTAATTTAAATTTAAGAGCTTTTAATAACTATTAGCAGAACAAAACTAATTAGTCATCAATATAGTAGCACTTGAGAAGAATTGTTGCATTCGAATTTCATAACTTCCAAAAGACAAGAAACTCGACGCCAATAATAATGAAACTCCGGAAGAGATTTATTTTGGAGAACTGACGAAATAGACTCTGTTGTTAAGCCATTGAAGGAGGCGACAGCCTACATTTTGTCCAATATTTAAGTTCACTGTCGTCTGTAGAATCAAAATTCATTGATGGAGTCTTAAAAGTTATAAGAGTCTTCATCTTCTGTTTTTGGGTTAGGTTAGGTTAGATTAACGTCCCGTTTTGAAGAAACACGAGGATATTTAGGGACGGACTTCGTAATTTTGAACCGCGGTCAGATGGCGAGGGCGACACCTGAGCTGGAACCCCCTCTCCAAACTTCCGCTCCACATCAACGGGAGGACGTTTGGCCACTACGTATGATTTAGCGTGCAACAGGCCCCATACATGGCGGATCTTCAGTGGAATCGGGTTTCGAACCTTTCTGATTTTCGGTTAATGCCTTTAATATTCTCCTGCATTCCGATTCTCGTATATTTTGTCTCTCATTGCCGTGAATGAGGAACGCGTTTCTCTCAATCACAGGATCGATTACGTCGTCTGGAAGTTGTCTCGTTGACTGAACAACTTTAAAGATATGATTCAGACCGTATTTGACAGACAGACCTCTTTTAATGGCAAATCAGACAGGAGCATATATCTTCATAATGTGGGGGAAACTATGGATACTTTACCTAAATTTTACTTTTTGGTATTTCTCTAAAATTTGAATATGTCTTAAAAGGATTTGCTTCTAAGAATGAGAAATGTAGTTATTCTAAACTGGTATCTCATTTAATATTAAAATAAATATATTTAATGAAATCGACCGTGGTCAAATATCCCTAATAGGGTGGGTTGTAAAAAATAATTTTTTCGGAACGCTTTATTGCGGAAAAGTTGCGAATTGTAATCAGAAGAAAAACGGCATAAAAAATTAAAATCGGTTAATATCTTCCGTTCGCGCATTGTGCTTAAAGTTAATGAAAAATTGCGAAATCGCTCCTTTTTTGTAATTTTTTTAAGTTAGTTAAAACTTTTAAAATAAACATACTTTAGTTTTTATGCTTATTTCAAGGTTAAATAACTTAAATAATTTAAATTCTGATCAATAATCTAATTTTTTCCGTTAGCACAACGTCTTAGAAAAAACAGAAATTTACCAATATTTCGCAATTTTCACTAAACAACTCTTCGTTCGATTGGTAGAACAAAACGAACCAGAACTCACTTGAATTAAATTAAACTGTATTGAACTGGTTTGAACTACATTGAACCGTAGCGTGGTCTCTCCCTACCTACTCTGGGGCACCCCTTCCCCCACCAACTCGGTCTTCTACTCGCCAGTCGCCACCATCCACTACGACCTTCACTTCAGTCTTTCTTTGCCTGTTACAAGTGGTACACGCTTTGGTGCTGTGTGTGACGTGTGTGCTGTGAGTCTGTTCTGTGCATTGTTTTGTGTTATGTTTGTTTAATGATTATTCTAACAACATTAGCTAATGATGAATGAGAAAACTAGAAGTAGTAGAGTCTTATGGCACTGTAACCAACACTGGATGGAAGAAAAGTGTATCCACCGAATAGAAAATCATGTAGGACGCCCGCTACAGTAAAGCATATGCCTCCTACATTTCAATGAGCTTCCCTTTCGACACATTTTTCAACATATTGATGGTCAAACTGCAGGGTCTAAATCTTTCTTTAGCTCACTTGCTATGAAAAACTCCCTGTGGTCGATTAGGAACCCATAGATTGTTCGATTCCTGATATAGACAGGAATTTGTTGAGTAAAGACCAACAGTATTTGTTGCAGATGCAATCACCTTGGGACATTGTCAAGAAGACGTGGCAAATCTGACCCTGGTCCTTTGCTCCATTCCAGATGGCTACTGCTGCCAACCGAGTACTTAGGCTGTATATAAGTTCATCAGATCCATCCAGAAACTTAAAAGAAATAGTTTGCTTCATCTTAAAATCATACATGCCTGTGTGGTTTGCCATAAAAAAGAGTAAATATTTTACTGACGGACCAAAACATGTCTTTCAAGCAATCCAAACATCACGGTATTTATCCGATTAATTACTTCAAGTTGTCGATACAGTAATACAACGAAATGCATTTTTTGAGCACACAGAGAATGTTCTGTTGGCAATGCTTCTGAATGAAAGAGAACATATTCGGGAGCTCGGTTACAGAAGGATCTTAAAAGGGAGACAAATCGTCCCAAAGAAGAAGACTGTTCGAAATTTCGTACCACCGTAGATAAACTTTCAAGCTTCCGATTACATGAAAATTATTAATTGGAATTCTTGTGTGGTGCATCCTCCGCCAATGCTGCGGGACCTAAGTGAAGATGATATTAAATCACTCATTAATTCTCACACTACGCCCATCAAAGAAATACAAAAGTTTCCCTGTCACATCCAGACTGTGGAGAGGTATATTAATCTTATGAAAGAGGCCTCGAATAAAGTATGTAGACGTGAAGATAGAGATGGCTATATCCGAGCAACACTGAAGTCTAGGTCGGTTATGCCTAATTTTTCTAAAAAATCAGACTTTAAATGTGTAGTAGATATAAAAAAGAAAAAGTAAAAAGCACAGTAAGCCAAAGAATCCTACTCTAGGGAAAATCTTTGTAAATTGTTATAAATATAATGTAAATACCACACCCAACAATTGGATGGTTGGTTGGGTAGGGTGTGCGTTTAGGTGTAACTATAAGTGCAACCACCTCCACGGGTGAGTTCTGGGTCGTTCTGTTCTAGCAAAACGAAAGAGGAGTTGGACAGTGAAAATTTCGAAAAAATGGTATATTTCTGTTTCTCCTGAGACGTTGCGCGAACGGAAAAAATTAGATTATTGATCAGAATTTAATTTATTTAGCTTATCTAAACCATAAAACAAGCATAAAAGACTAAAGCGTGTTTATTTTGAAAGTTTTAATTAACTTAAAGTATTTACAGAGAAAGGCGCGATTTTGCAATTTTTCATTAATTTTAAGTACGATACGCGAACGGAAGATGTTAACCGATTTTAATTTTTTATGCCGTTTTTCTTCTTATTACAATAGGCAACTTTTTCGCATTAAAGCGTTCAGAAAAAAAAATATTTATTTTTTTCGACCCACCCTAATCCCTAACCTTAGGGATACTTGACCCTAAGCTAGGGATGCTTGACAAATAGTTCTTAAATTCTTTTGATTATTTGTATACACGCGAAATTAAAATATTAGGTTAAAACTACTGAATTAAAAAAGCTCTTTATTATCAAATAAAATTAATGAAACTAATATTAAAAAAGAAATAATATGTTTACTACAAAGCGCAGTTGTTACTAATAAAATCTAGTTAATAAACTAAATTAGTTAAGTGATTAAATTAGATCTATTTATTAAATTAAATTACTTTTAAATTTAATACACAATTAAAATATTGATTTAATAAAATGAAAAAAATTACTGCAATGGAAATAGAAACCTAGCAACATCATTAGCGCGATGAAGAATTGGCGGTTTTGGAAAATTAAAGAAAAAAAAGAATAAAATCAAATCGAAAAAAGAAAAAGATCTAAAAAATGTTGTACAAAACAAGAAATCAGAAACTTAATAGACTTACTCTGTTCTTCTAATATTTAACGAAAAATAAAAGCAAAAGAATAAAAATATATTTTTGGAGAAAATTCAAATCAAGAAAAGAAGACAAACTCAACAGAAATGGCGAAACGTTAAACGCAAAAGATTTTTATTGAAAAAATAAATAAATCTTTCTTTCTCAGGCGAGGATAAAATAGATTTATTAAATTTCAACTATTTTTAAAATTCTTACTCAATAATTATTTGCATTATTTGAAATTATCATATTGAAAAGAAATTTTATTCTTTAACTCTTTAATCCCGAAGCAACTTTTTCCTTCTATCTCCTTTAAAACCAGGTTATTTTGGGAGGCTAAGACACGAATTGGACTATCCCACCTGGATGGTCATTTACCCCACCACCTGCTGTAAACTTCCCTTAAGGGCCAAGGATATGGGCTGTGATGGGCAAGGATAATTGGAGCCCCTAACATCTAAATATCTCCTAAGAGATCTCAGAAACTCCCCTCCCCACAAAAGAAGCCAACCGAATCAGACCGGCCTTCCACGACGTTATGGGAATATTTCAAGACCGCCCTGGACCGCCTTTCTTGGTATGAGAGGGTTAAATAATTAGTAACACACAATTTTTAAATAATTACTCTCTATAATTGAGTTGCCATATTGACAACAATCTCCACGCACTAGAAAACTGATCCCAACCACAAAATGTGCTTCAGTAGGCTACGAAATCGAAGCTGCAATAGCTTTTGATAGGGTCAAGTATCCGTAACTTGACTTTTTCTAAATAATCTAAAAATTAAACCCCTTAGAATTAAGATACCGCAAAAAATCATATATCAAATTAAAGCTTGAAATATGGTTAAAACTCAGAAATGATTTTATTCATCATATGTTCACTATGATAACTTCTAATCTACTGAGGAATGAAAATTTACTTTTGGACACTTAAAACATATTTACCTACACACCATTACGATGGCTTTTTAGATTGGAATCAAAATCCCCTGCAATATACCATATAGCCAGTAGTCAAATAAAAATGGTGTATACAAATTACCAACTATCTCACAATCTGAGAAAATCCCGTAGGATCAAGTATCCCTAGTTTTCGCTAGTTAACAAGCATTTTGAGTTCTCTTGTAAGGCTTGTGTGAAAACTTCCCAGATAGGACATAAGTTGGCAGCAAGTTTGATTTTGACTTAATATTCCCTTGTCATGGCAAAATTTGACGCATCAAACTTCAAGAGAACTTATAGCAAGTTCGCCTTGACAACTAGTGCCACCCTCGATTGCAAAACGCGTTTGCTACAAGTTCGATGTGACAAATAGCGCCACCTCCCTTGCAAATCAAGCTTGCTGCAAGTTTGCAAAACAAGCTTGATTCAAAGATAGCACAAAGAGATAATTGTCTTTGTCTCTGTTTTAAAAAAACATCCGATTTTTAATAGCATCTCCTAGACCGTCCTTCTTTTTGTAATTCAATAAATCAATGACAATTTGTAAAAAAACTAACTTTTATATAAAAAAAATTTGAAACATTTTCCATCTTTTAACTAAATATAACTCTCGCACTTTAAAGAAAACTATATCCCTTTTTCTTAATGTTGAAATTTTAACGTTTATAAACAACATTAAACCTAAAAACAGTCAATGTTTGTTGAAAAATAATAACTTATACATTTTGTCCCATTTTAAAGTAATTACTTTTGAACTCTAATTTCATAATTTATTCTACTAGCAAAACGTAGTTATTAGCGAAAATCGCTCTCTCTTTGAATTCAAATCATATTCTGAACCGAAAAAATTTATGAGATCAAGAAAACAGCTTAAAATAAATCGTATACGAATCGAATCGAACGATGTATTGGCGAAATCTATCTTCTATTCTCAGAATGTAAGTGGCCGAATGGTTAGCGCGTCTGCTTCGGAACCGGTCGATCGCGAGTTCTATCCCGGGTTGTGCTCGTATTCTCTTTTAACTATAGTTTGCAATGCAAGCTTGCTGCAAGTTCGACCCATGGTGACTTCGAAGCTTGCGTTAACTTGTTTCAAACTTGCTGCAAGCTTGCACTCTTGTCATGCAAACTTGAACTCCAGTCATGTCAAATTTGTGGCAAGGTTGCTGCAAACTAAAATTGCTATCTGGGTTGGGCCACAGTTATCTCTAGAAAGGGAAATTATTAGCGTGGACCTTCCCTATCCGATGGATAATTCAATTAGTCTGAAAAAGACATGGACAAGTGAGGTCCAAAGAATGGAGTCGGTAAATCTGCCGATTTAAATGTCATTATTCTAAATGTTGCGTTGTGTGAAATGCTTGTTCATTAATATGTTTATGCCCTGTTCGTCATCGTGAAATAAATAATTGGAAAATGCAGAAAAGGGCTGTTCATTTGAACTCTTGAAAAGAACACACATAAATTGGACCTTAGGTTTTAAAGGACATTTAAATCTCGAATATTTCGATTTATTGAAAATATATATACTATTCACCAGTCTTTTTTAAACAATCCGCGTAAAAAAATTCCCATAATTATGAAAGTTATGAAGGAAAATAAAGCAACTGTTTACTATAAACATTGAAAGTGCCACGCCCGCATTTCTCGGTGTAGTCATTTGACAGAACGCTGCAAACGAGCTAAGCTATTTATTCGTCTGAAAGAATATATTTTTCCCTAACATATGAGTAGAACACCTACAAATGAAATCTTCTCAAGTCTATTTACTATTTTCCAGAGATTACAAACCACGTTTTCAGTAGAAATCTCTTCAGCTTTGTCGAGGAGCATTGTGCTAAAGAAATCTTTGTCTTCGAATTATTTTTTTATTTTGAATAATTCTAAGGGATTATTCTAAAATGAATTCCATCGAAGTTAAAAGAAACTCTGGCCAGCTTCAAAAAAAGCGAAGATTTTATGGAAATCAACATTGTGTTGAAAATGTTTTGAAAGATTCTTCACCTGTGTCTGCAAATCCAGAAGTATCATCAATGCCAGAACCTGTCCGAATAAGTTCTTCTAGAAAAAAATTACGTTTCAAATCCTCATCTGTGCATTTTACCAACACATTTGAGGGAAACATTATTTTTGATAAAGCACTTTTGTTTTCATTTTAAGAAAACAATTTGTGTTGCAAACGTTGTTCTGGAATGTTAACTATGAGTGATAAGAGAGTGGCTGGACGTTCTTCATTAATTTCAATTACTTGAAGTTCCTGTAAAATGCGAGTGTCAACAAGAAACTCTAAATTGTTAGACCCACAGAAAAACATTCCGGTAATAATCCGAAGGATCTCCTACGCCATGCATAGTTTGGTCAAGGCATAGAAGGCCTAAAAATGTTTTGTGGAATTATGGATTTAATTCCACCCGTTTTGCAAAAACAGTATGAAAAAATTTGCAAAATAATAAATGATGCATCAAAGAACATGACAATTGAAAGTCATGCCATTAACGAAGAGGTTGCTGCTGCGGAAAGTACCGACATAATTATAAGTGGTGATGGAACCTGGAAGACCAGAGGCCACACTTCTCAAATAGGTGTTTGCACCGTAATAGGCGCAGACACTGAAAAGGTCATAGATGCGAAGGTTCTGTCGAAAGCCTGCAAAGGTTGTAGTTTATGGAAAGGGCCGCGTCTTCAATGGCGGCTTGTTTGTTACTTAAGTGGAGGTTCAGAAAACAAATTTCGAAAATTAAATCTGCAGATATGACGTAACTTACAAGTTAAAATACATTTGCGTTTTCACAAGGTAACGGAAAACAATGCAACTAAAAATATTACAAGTTCTCATAAGTAAAAAAATTGTAGCATTTTATTTCTTACAGTAGAATGTAATAAAACCATAATATTGCTTACAATGTATCTTTGAACTTTGATTACAAATAGTCAAGTACAATTTTTGTAAATTAAATCCAATCGTCTGTCATTTTTTTGAAGCAAACAAATCATTAACGTTTTCATTGAATTTAGGTATGTCATTTGTCATTCTTTTTTCAATTGGAGCATAGCTAGAGTCGCTTAGTCTGTCCTCTCCCATAGTGCTTCTTAAAAATGTCTTAACTCGTTTTAGAGTTGAGAAGCATCTCTCAGCATCAGCAGTTGTCATTGGAATGGTAACAATAATTAGCAATAGTTTGTAGGTATCAGAGAACGCAGTATCTGTAAATTGTTTTCTATAATAAATTGCAAAAGACTAGACTAGTCATATTTCTGAAATCTGATATTGTTTAAATTACTCCTAGTTCAGTTTTTAGACGATCCTTCTATAACATGGAATAAACATCAGTTGTTTGGTTAAGAATCTGAGTTGGAAACTTTTTCTCGTACTCCTGGAATTTTGGAGCTTCGAGGAGAGAATAAAACAAAATCTCTCTTTTTCTTGATTCGTGATAATATCACATATCTCTTTAGCTGCTACAGTTCTATTTATATGAATATTTTCTCTCTTTCTGTTTCTTGAAGTTTCATATGATGCCGATATCTTCTTTATCACTGCGTCCATTCTCTTCCTTTCTTTCTCTAATGACTTCTGGAAAACGTTTACCTGCTTTCTAATGAGTGCTGCATCAGTTCGTGTTTTCTGAAGCTGGTTGTATAACACATCGACATGCGACATATTATTGTGAAACACTGTAAGCCAAAACACAAATTTCGAATCTTCTAACATACGGTGAATAGACCCTCCTTGATTTATTTCTACAGCTTGTTTAGATGTTGACTCTATTTTTCCCATGCATTCAGTCAACTGTTCCCTATATTCACACACTGTATTGATGGTTCGACTATTAAAATTCCATCTAGTAGCTGAACCATGATGTATCCTTTTTCTAACTGTTTCATCTAGAATAGAAATTCTCTGTGGAGATTCATTGAAAAAGTTAGTAATATCACTCACGTTGGAAAAAAATACTCGAACTTCCTGATTCTGACTGGTTGCTTGCCCAACACTCAAATTGAGCTGGTGTGCGCAGCAATGCACATATTGTGCATTCTTTTAGGTACGTTTAATAAAATCTTGAACACCAGCGTGTTGACCACTCATCCCGTTCGTACCATCGTAGCTCTGTGATATTATTTTCTCGGGGGTGGCGGCTACTTTTTCCAAACTTACTTGGATACATTCAGCTATAGATTTTGCATCATGCCCAGGTGGATTCGTGAATTCCCAGAGTTTCTCAACCGGTTGTCCGTTACTTAAAACGTATCAAAAGACGACAACCAATTGGGAATTGGATGACACATCAGTAGTTTAATCTGCTATTACTAAAACAAAACTTGATTTGAGATCTCAATTTTTAAGTGGTTCTGACAAACAGTTAGCATGCAGTCTAATGAATCATTTTGAATTTCTTTTGACGTTCCTTTTCAAACAGTGGCACTAGTGAGGTGGTCTTTAAGAGACGAATCAAGTTCTACTGAGAAGTTGATATGACCTCTGAAAACTCCCGTATTTAATGAATTCTCGTGCTCACCATGTCCTCGAAGTGCAAGCTCAAATGCACCACAAAACAGAATGCAATCAATGATTTTTATTAGAGCATAACGATTTTTCGTAACTTTCTCATTATGTCTTTAACATTTGAACGAAATGCATTGTCGAGTTGTTGGTGAATATCCACCTTTCCTGGCAAATTAAATTCTAAGATCGAGTTAAAATGTGATTGTGAGCATTCATGCTTTTATATTTTCGTAGCTAGAGGTGAGAAATCAGCAACACCATAACTCACAAAACTTGAATCACCATTCTGTTTTGCAAACAGGAGGCATGGAAAACAAAACAGTCTGATAGTTGATTCGCATCCACAAATCCAAGAAACATTTCTCATATAATTCGGGTTTGAATTCCCTTTCGAAATCTCTAGTCTTACATTTCGTCACCTGGATAAGGTTTAGCAAAGATGTTGGCCTGAGTAATTTCAATTCAATTTTTCTCTCCAAACACAATAATGAAAATTGTAATTGCTTTAGTTCCGAAACGCTGATTTTACAAAGTGCCATTTTAACTGTTTACACTATTTCGTAAAAAATATATATCGGTAAATAAAAACAATAAATAAAACGAAATAACTAGCCGAATACAGCAAACCAAGGGAGAATTCGAGCGAGATAACTACAAGCAATGCGAGCTCCCGTACACTGAAGATTTGCGAATGGAATGGTATCGGCGGTGCCTTTCCCCTCCCGCTCCTCTGCCCGCTTGTGTCTTTATAAGCTGGTATTCAAGGGCGTCTCTTCTATCGCAAGTGCGATCGAGGAAAGACCAAGAGTGCTGTGCTATAGTAACCTACAATACAGTACGTTAGCCACTTATTAGCGTATTTAAAATATGGGAAACTAATCCTGGAAATTGCCAAAAATCTGGAAGTATATTTAATATTATTTTATTTAATTTGTTAATAAATTTATTTCTTCGTTTTCTCTGGGGGTTCACGTGCTCATGTGCGCAAATAGAGGAGCCGCCACTACGCGTCTTGTTAGTGCGTTTCTTTAAATGGCACGCCAGACACTCCCAAGTGTGTACGAAAAATCATATTGGCTCATCTGGGAAAATGGAAGCAGATGGAATGGTAAAACTATTTCAACGTTCTGAAAGTGAAAGAGGTGTTCGTTACCTGAATATTGGTGACGGTAACTCTAATATATTTTTGTCTATCTCGAAGTGCCATCCATATGGTGAAAATGTACCTCTTTCTAAACTAGAATGTGTTGTACATGTCCAAAAAAAAGAATGGGATCTCGTCTCTGAAAATTAAAAAAAATATGGCTCAAATAAAATTTACGATAAAAAATCGATTTCAGTGAAAGGACGTCTAACGGATATTATAATTGATCAATTATCTATTTTGTATGTAAAAGCTATGCGACACCGTTCAAATTCTGTCAAAGACATGAGGATTGCTATATGGGCCATATATTATCACACGAGATCAGCCGATAACGAACCTCTGCCTAGCTTCTGTCCAGCTAGTGAAACATCGTGGTGTAGGTTCATCCAAGCAGTTTCAAAGGGAACTGCCGAAACCTGCGATAAAGACAATCTTGAATTCTTTAACCCATCCTGGAGCTACTAAACCGCTGCCTTGGAGCCTATACTCAAAATACAAATGAATCTTTCCACTCTGTGATTTCGCAAATTTGCCCTAAGATATCGGGCACTGGTCGTAAGATTGCAGAACTTGCTGTCTACGAATCAGTTGTGCGCTTCAATGAGGGACTCTTGGGCAGACTGAAAATCATGAAAGAACTTAAATTGTGCATCAGTAACAATACAATAAATTAACATAATAAAGCTAACATGAGACGAATTAAACAGGGAGACAGTAGGGCAAAAACAAAATACCCTCGAAAAAGAGAGATAAAGGAGAAGAGCGAAATTGCTCGCTGAATCAAAATTAAATGAAAAGGAAGGATTAACATATGAGGCAGGTCGATTTTAACCATTTGGTAAGTTACTATTTTAACACTTTGGAACAAAAAATGCTTTTAATAATTACATAATTTATGAAGAAGTGTTTCGAAAAGAAATATTTTTCTCATCGTGATTATTTTTTCCATTTTTCTTTAATCACTAAAAATTTTTTGATTACATATGTGAGAAGTTTTACTGAAATATATACTATAGCATTATATGTAAATTTAACCCCTTTAAACGTGCTGGAATATAAAATATTTTAAGTTACAGTAAAAAATATCTTGAAAGCAATTTATCTCAAAATGTGCTTATTTGATATAACGATTATGTTATGTTCTGCAAATTGAACAACACATTTTTTGTATTTTCTCTCTACAGAATTTTTTTTGGTGGGGTAGAACTGTTAAATTTTAACAATTTTTAACACTTTATTTTGAATTGATAAGTAAGATATAGATAAAATTTACATGTCAATAAATTATTGTTCAATTTCTTAAACATTCTATTTGGATTACTTAGATACCGAAAATAATGTGTTTAGACCAATATTTTATCCGTAATAATGCATGCAAAGTGACTATCACATTTTTTCTCCACAAATATACACACATATATTACTCTCTCAAAAAATACATGTCAATATTAAGATTCGAAAATGTGTGCAAACAGATGTTGTTCTAAATAAAAAGTTAGTTTCAGAAATGTTTTGTCTTAGAGATATAATGTATCGAATTTGATTGTTTTTCCTCATTTTGCGGAGGTTTTAAGAGCCGACTTTCCCCTTAAAGCCACAGCTTGTTTGGGAAATTAGTCCAGTCAACGAAGGCCAAAAATCGACGAATAGAAAAAAAAATGGTGTGGTTTTGAAATTTGGCACAGTTGTAATGATTAGTGACCTTAGTGTTTCGAGATATTTAAGAAAACTTGAAAACTTCCCCTTTAAACCCCCCTGTTACCCCCCGCGTAACCCCCACGGTCGGGGACTTTTAGTATGTTGTTTAGGGCACTATTCCCTACAACTGTGCCAAATTTCAAAACTACACCACTTATGTTTTCTATTTTTTCTTAGTTGACTCGACTAGAATTGATCTTGTGGAGAGAAACGGATTGAAAGGAGGAAGGAATCACGAATATTCATCAAATATATTTTTGCCCCCCCCCCGCCCGACACCACCACTATTCTCAACATATGTAATACTACCTTTATAAAATTATTAGATAGGCATGAGGTGCTTCTGAAGGTTGTTACTTCGGCATTTTTTATTGATTTCACCATTACAATAAGGAATTTTAGAAATACTCACTTTTTCAACTCCCGATATCTTCTAAACTATTGATGCTAAAATAAAGACGTAGGACTTTTTTGTAGGTAATTTAATGTAGTTTACTTTTGTAATTGAGAATGTTTCTTTAGAATCCATAGTTTTCGAGATATTTAAGAAAAACTGAAAAAGCCATCCTTTAAACCCCCCGCGTAACCCCCACGGGCGGGGACTTTTAGTATGTTGTTTAGGGAATTAATCCCTACAACTGTGACAAATTTCAAAACTACAGCCTTTTTTTCTATTTTTCCTTCGTTGCCTGGACTAAATGCACAAGCGGAAAACCCGGTTTGCACATGTTAGCCATCGGGAATGACTGACAGTTCAAGACTGTATTGCATCTTTTTATAGGAGTAGAGCTGTAACGAGATTTTCTCAAGTTACAATCCAAATAGTAACTGCAGACATTACAGAGACTGACTATGACCTCGAGGTGAGAGACAGAGTGAAATGATAATCTTTCCTAGCGCTTGCGAGGAAAGAGTGGTAGAGACGTATCGAGACAAGTATTGCTGGCCACATCACAGTCAGAATAACTGATATAAGCAAGCTTAAGTGATTTAGAGTTACAAGCAAATATTTTACACACTGATTAACTAACATTTTAGATTAAATGAAATACTAAATATATTTGTAACATGGTAAAATCCTGATTTTTCACGAAAGTTAATAATTTTTAACCATAAAACGCGTGCTCAAAATAAAAGAGTGTTAATCTTTAAAAAAATTTTCCATTATCAGGCATCGAAAATGAAGGTCTTGGTTGTTTTCAGAAACCAAAAACTGCAGCCTATGTAATTTTAGAGTAAAAGTAAATTTTGATTTGGTTTGCCATTTTTTCCAAACTTTAATCTCTTTTTCGACGATGTTTTAAATATTGTTGATTTTTTCCTCATTTTTTTTGCATCAAGCATAAAGCAATTTAAAGATATACACGGTCACTCATTCTGATTTTTATTTTACAGAGTGTCTGTGCTTATGGAAGCAAGAACGGCGCGTGTACTAGAATTACAGACAAATTAGTAAGATTCTTTCTTTCTCTCTCTCTTATATCTCTCTCTCTTATATATATATATATATATATATATATATATATATATATGTCGGGGTTCAAATGGATATAACACAACGACGATTATTCGCAAACAAAAGGCATCGTGGTGCGACAAAAGAAGGTATTCCAGCGTTAACAAGTTCTTTTATTAAGATAATTCTAAAACTGTAAATTAGATTCTCGGTTATATAATGCTGCCAGAGATCAGTTCCGCAGCCACGGATCTAGACATCAGGAGTCGCCACTTATTTATTTATATTTGAAACTAACAAAAACTAATATCAATGCATAATTTCTTTAAATAGAGATAAAAGTTTGTGTTAGTAACTCATATTTTTGATAGAAGAAAAGCTTTTTATTTTAAAATAAATAGATTTCTTTTTTGAAATAATATCTATCTACAAAAGTTTAAATTTAAATAATCTTTATAGAAACAACCGGTTTGTTACAGATAACAAAAATAGGATCAATAACATTAAAAAGTTTATTTATAGTTCTTTGTTGTGTGGTTTTCAAAAACATTTTATATGCTTTCGTAAATATGAAATTTTTAACTTACTTACAATATGTTCTTATATATCATAATTTTCTATCATACTAATTGATGTAATTCTAATCTTTTTCATTTATATATATATACTAGCTGATATACTCGGCATTGCTCGCGATAAAAATATTTTCCGAGTTCAATTACTTATAAGACTTTCAATTTAATAAAAGTGTTTTTCGCGGAAGCTTCTTTCGTTGATTTTCGTTAATCCACTGACACTTTGGACCAGCAGTGAAACATCCATATTCTTTTTCTCTCCTTAGTTTGAACCTCCTGGCAAGAATCTCGTAGTCCTTCGTACTCCATTGCTACGGCAAAAGCAGAAACTCTTTTATATCATGTATTGTCATTATCCGACTACAATTCTCTTCTCTTCAGTGTTTTTGTCACTGACCGGAAGAAACCGCATAGTGTTCTCTCTTTTTCTTCTTAGGCCCTCTCCAACGATCTTGAAGGATTTTAAACACTCATTATAATCATTAAAAATTTTGTAAAATAAAATGGAGCATCCCGGAAAGAGAGTAATTAATATCATTGTATTGAGGTGCAAACATATTGAAAGAGGTATATGCTGTGAAATAAAAGCTAAATAAAATTTCTGCCTTTCTTATCATAACTTTTTTATCATAATTCTATTTTTTATCATAACTTTCACTATGGTAAAAATACCGGAATTAGGGACATGATAAAACGATAAATGTGGCTTGAGTTTAATTACAATAACAGAAAGCATCGTTACAAATTGTGTATGGAATAAATTTGAAATGATATACCGGGCGTTGCTCGCGATAAAAATATTTTCATTTCCAATTACTTATAACACTTACAATACATACCTAAAAATAGATAGCTCCAATGTTTTAAATAAAATTAAAATTTTTATTTATATCTTTATTGTTTTTTAAATCTTACATATTTATAATGATAAATATGGATATGATGATTAATTTCTTGAATATTAATTTGTTTTTAGATATTTAATTATGGTTTTAATTGTTTTAGAAATTAAAATGATTTTCTAGTTTTCTTTAGTGAAATGACATTTAACATGGTAAACTTAAAAGATTTGTTTATTAGTTGTTCTATATAAAAATTGTAAAAAAAAATCTTAAATTGTGAATTCTTTCTTAATTCGCAATAATTTGATAATGTGCAATATATTTTAATGCTTATTTTAGTTTTATGTTATCTCTTTCTTTCTTATAGTTTTGTAATGATTTAGGGTTGCTTACAATTTTTTTTTTTTAACAATTTGGCTTCATGTATGGTTGGCGCTTTAAAATCTTGATTTAACATGAAGAGCTAGTCCAAATTCTAGCTGGTCACTTTAATTGTTGAAATTTCAAAGATTAGATTGCCTTTTTCAAATTGTGTTATTTTTAACTTATGTACAATTTTCTTTATTTTAAGTCTGAAATATGTCTATATCCCTATATATTATCCGTGTGTATGTAGTATTCAGATTTTATTTGGCTTTAAATTATTTATAGTATGGTTAAAATTAAAGTTTTTAAAAAAATTACAAAATTGATTTTTGCTTCCCTTTATATGTATATATTAAAACCAACAAGAAACAAAAGACAAAAAAACATACAAGAGACAAAGGGCAAGAAAAGAAGACAAAAATTTAATAAATTGAGAAATATGGCGAGCCAGTCGTCAGGAAGAGAAGCCCGCCTACGATATTAATGAGAGCATTTCCTGATAACGACATAAGAAAAAATATAAAATTTTTTCGGTATCCCCTTAAAAAGCACAAGACATTTAAAATTGGAAAAAATCTTTAGAATAAAAAAATGATACTATGTGAGTTATCCTGTTCACACAGACCGATACGCAGACAGACATAATTCCAAAATTGTGTTTTTCGGACTCAAGGTTTAAATCGTGGAGATTCGTCAAAATCTCGAGTTCGAATTTTTTGACGTTTACAATATTTTCTCTTTGTATCATTTCCTATACAATAAAGTAAAAAAAATAAATGTAGAAGGAAACTTGATGCATTTAATGAATCAGCGACCAGTTTAATTAATGTATCATTGAAAATCTGAATATAAAGCGAGTGCCGATGAAAAGACTATTTCCTTGAAAATAAACCCGTCCCCTCATATTATCGTAGATACAAATTTTATCAAAAGCATTTCTTCACAATACGCCTGTTAAAGATATTTATAAGAAAAGAAAATATGAATATGCCTTTATAATGAAACAGTTTAATTAAGCTTTTATTATCAAATAAAATGTATGATAATTATCCTTCTAAATACAATACTACATTAAAATTAGAATCCAATAATATTTTCGTAAGTTATCTCGAGATGGTGAAAAAATTAACTTGATATTACATTTTCATCCTGTACAAATACGGAAAATTCGCTTTAATTATTTGTAAAAAATCATAATATCAGCATAACAAAATATAATTAATCGAAAAAGAAACAAAAAAAAATGTTTTAAATCATCTAAAATCTTATAAGTTTTTATTTAACTTTAAAGAACAGAATCGGTGCTTGGAGCTGCCATCCGGGTAGAGCGAAAACGCTTTCGTAAAAAAACACGTGAGAACACTGTTACTCGTTACTATGGGACCAATCCGACGATTTGCCGGCGAAACCGGATCTGTTTCATTCGGGAAGGATGATATGCGCGGGACGAGAACTGGTTACAAAACTTTGCCGCTCCAGTGTGAACAGCGCCATTAAAGAACACGGGATCACATGTCACGAGACGGCTGCAACTTTCGGCGTAAACGCTCTGTGTGTTCGCGCCCTAAGACAGCTGTTTTGTTTATAAAATATATTTGTTTCTACAAGAATAACAATTTCATTTTCAGTGTATTGGTCTTCCTTCTTAACAGAAAAAATTATCTTATAATATTCGCATTTAAACGCATTAGTTTAACTAGCTTTTTCCCAACAAAATAATTTTGTTCTCTAAAACATTTTTTTGATGAAATGCAAATACTAAAATTACCACTTTAATTTAAAGAATCTTCTGCGTTTTTACTTTAATATGTGCTAAGCGTACATAAGTGAGAAATAAAATCTTTAGTTCATTAATTATTTCAAATTTGGAAATTTAAACACATTACAATTCGAGCACATAATAAAACATTAAAATCCCATCTTGGCGTTTTACTGCTGAAAAAATATTACTATCTATAACTCAAATAATTAATTTTTACATTCATAGCAAAACATTATATTTGAGCCTATTAGATACTCCTTTATAATTCTGGAGTTAAGTTCATTGTTTTCTAATTAATTTAATAATTAGTTAATGTTAAGTTAATATTACAAATATTAGCACGGATTTGGTATTCGCATAACAATGGAAATTTTTAATAAATCAGGCGTTTTAAATATGAGATGATTATCAATATTTGTCCTTCACATACATGTGTTGCTCAACCGGTTTCTAATTTTTCAAATACTTACACAGAAACTTTAAAAATTTAAATTAATTATATGAAATTTAAATTTATTTCTCTATCTTGTTCATAAATCTTGTGCCTAATCCTCTGTGTATGCTAATCAGCAAATATTTTAACCCTAAGTAATGGTCAGTATATTTCTCTAAAATGTACAAAATGCGAAAAATTGGAAAACAACGGTAAATCGGCAAAAATCGATAATTTTGTGGTATCTGACTTATCCCGCACGCTACAGCCTGTTGAATCCGGAATTCTTTCAATTAAAGTGGCAGTTATTCTTATACTAGTGTTAAAGTCGAAATAATTTTGTAAATTAAAGGTTGAGAAGCGCTTTTAAAAATAGGAAACTTTCTTCCGAATGAACTGTAATCATTGCTAAAATCCTGACATATGTCAGAAATAATGTTTCCTCTAACTCATCAAAAGTTTGTTTAAAAATCTTTAAAGAAATTGTATTAGTTTTGTAATAAAATTAATTAATTAAACGCCAAGAATTTGTTACGCTTTTTTATTTATTAAAGTGAATCTTACAAATCGTTAAAGTGCTATTTTTCCATACAGGGCTGTCTTTTGGGACTTTTGGATCAAGTAAAGCAGCAAGGTAAATGCTAAATAGACGCTTGAGTTTCCGAAATGCGTTCATCTCATGATTGAAAATGTTTAAATTTTCTTACCGTTATATTTGTCCATGAAATACCTTTTCATTCTACGAAAATCTGTGGAATATATGTCAGAATTTAAATTTTTGGGTCGATTGAAATTTTATTTGAATAAAGTAATTGAAATTTGAATTCGTATTTCTTTATCAAAAGAGTATTTCTTATTCAAAGATCAAAACTATAAGGATGTGTGTGATATAAGGTGAGTCTTACGCTTGTTTACTTATAAAAATTCTAAAGGTAATAGTATAACTCCACAGCTCATTTCTCTGACTAAGTCATTACTTTCTCGTATGAGTTCATAAAGAGAAACTATTGTGGAAGTCGACTTTCAGGTTTAGATTAATCTCCGCGCTGATCTACTAGAGAACGAACTGTTTATGTGCTTGCATGTTTCAGAACAATATAATTTAAAATCGCAATAAGCTAGAAAAATGGAATTTATTATGCGGTCTTTACGCCAATTTGTATTTGT
>BGPR01004425.1:22377-33117 GCA_013235015.1 Araneus ventricosus | reverse complement strand
ATAAAAATACTGAAAACACAAGATACAGACACAGAAAAGACCGCTAGAGGGCGTAACAACAATTATGAGAAGTTAGACCGGGTAAGGCCGTAACAGCACTTCCAGCAAATAGCAACCATTACAGTCGCCGCAGCATACAGTACAAATCTAGACTTTTAGACTTGTTTTTTCTTTTAGACTTGCTTAAAAAAATAAATTTGTACCAGAACCCTCATCATTAAACCTCTCTTAGAGGGTACCGAAATTCACCAAGTTTCAATGCTGATATCTTTCTAAATCCTAATGATATTTTTTATTGGAATTTTTACATAAGTTTTCCTACATATCTGGCTTTGAGGTTATGAAAGAAAATTTACGCTACATTTCGCGCATGCGCAGTAAAAAATATTGACTACAACCCTACCCTTACTTCCTTGTTTCAACTTTATGAAAGAACAGCTAAGTGGCGATTCAGGGACTGCAGCATATAGGTAATTTAGTATAGGCTGATTCGTAGGAATTCAAGAAAGTTTTCCATGTTCCTGAACGAAAATCTGTAATTCAAATCTGAATTACCTAGCTTTCAAGCCTTTTCAATTACTGGCTTACCCATTAAGGATGGAATCTTTCAGAATCGCTAAGTTCCTCAGAACAATGGCGACATCCTTATTCCATCATGCAAAATTGAATTTGTAAATAAAAAATAAACATAAGAAAGGCGCAGTTCGGGTCCGCGCCATAGATTTTTCGTGAAAACGACGGGATAAAATCAGAAAACATGTATTTCGTAATAATATTTAATTTAATTATCAATCTCTTTAATACAATATTTACACAGAGTAGAATAATGTTTACAGAGTGTAGATAATGTTCACAAGGTAGCACAGACACTTTCTAAATGCGATAAACTTGTGATTTATCTATTCTGTAACCATTATACTACTCTGCGTGAATATTGTATTAAATAAATTGATAATTAAATTACATGTTAATACATTGAGTTATAAATAAACAGGAGATGGCAAGCACTGAAACACGCGATGTATTAACTGCAACTGCGGCGCCATAATATGTTTTGTTGTGGTTCTAGGATTTGTTTTGGTTCTAGCAATATTATTGCTAGAACAAAAACAATTCAAAGAATGCCATGTATTGTCATAGAACTATTATAGCTGTATATGTTTTGTCGTTCTTCAAACTGATTAATGGTGACTTTATTTTAGAAATTAAGCTAATATTTACAGATTAATTTAAGATTAAAGCGCTACGCAATGGGTTCCTGTGTTGCATTCAACTGCGCTAAACGAAATCTAAGATAATTCCAGGCGTAAGAAATCTAAGAAAATTCCAGGCGTAACTTTTCATAGGTAAAATTTTGTTTTGTGAACTGACGATTTTTTTTTTTGTTTAATTTGAGAATTTTCAAAATCATGTATATTTAAAGACGTTAACAGTTCATTTATAATGAATTTTTGTTGTTTATTTTTAACAGGAGTCTTTGAAAATTAAAGACGTGTGTTTTCGTTTTCCTTTAAATAAATACTGTATAACATGAAAATTTTAGACTTTTCATTCGAGTTTTGTACTATATTTAAGAGTACAATGGACGTTCAAAATAAAATTTCTCAATTTCTAACCTATTGCTCTGAAACTTTAATAGAATCGTTGTGATATTATTCTTATTTTGTAAAAAAAAATTCAGTAAAATTAATTAATATCTTATGGATTGTTTTGAAAAAAATATTAAAATGAATCTAAATATTGTAAAACTTCAAAATGAAACAACACAAAAATCTAAGTTTCCAGGCTTTTTAAATAGATCATGATATAGTTCTACATAATATTTTGCATGTTTAGCACTACTGAATTCACATTTTTTTGCTTCAATTTTATCCTAAACTTTCATTGAGAAAATGCTATGAATAGACTGAATAACATATAAACAAACTTGAAACAATTTATATTTAATGAAATAATAATTTTTAACCCTATATTTGATGTCTTTTACATAATATATATAAATATTAATGAATTGTTTTTAAAATATGGGCATAAAAGTTATTTCAATGTAATATCACACCCGAAGCACCTATATATGCATTTCTTCTCACCAAATGAGATATGAAAATTATAATTGAAAAAAAAATATTAATTCAAAAATTATTTCACAAATAACAATATTTTCTTTTTAAAAATACAATCTTCTACACAGACATCCAGTGATCATAATGCTGTTTTTGTAGCAGAACTTTTGAGTGAATGCGCAAATGACATTATCTTTTGCATGGCAGGCTGGATTGTCAAAAGTTTAAGTGACAAATTGAAATGTGAGGTATGTCTTTCTGCACAGTACCCCAAAGAAACGCCAGCTTCGTTGTCACTGATTTCCTTCAAATCAGATGGAGCACTAGTTCAGCCATCAAATGATGTATTCTCTATTTGTAAAGAATTTGAGATGGCTTTCAGCCAAAAAATCCTTAAAACCAATTGCAAAGACCCAAAAATACTTATGAAAAATTATCCCAGTCTTCTTGACAAAGTCTTCTACCGTAATTATTTTTCAGTTTTCTGTGAACATCAGTTTGATACCGAGACTACTGAAAATCATCTTGTACTTCTTATCCGTTCAATTGTGCATCTCTGCTTTAAAGTTCGTATAAATTATTATTGCAAAAATTTATCTTTCAACAAAGAGTCAATGCATCAGTTTTTTAAACATCTTGTTAACTACAGTGGGCAGTAAATTCGATGCTGGACAATTATATTTTTCCTTTGGTGTTTACTCATTTGTTCAAGAGGAGAATGTGTGCATCTATTAATAATTTGATCTAATTTACTTATATTCAGATAAATACTTTTATTTTCTTACTTTAGATCCTAGTAATACTCCTCAAACTCTTTAAAATGAGACCAGAATCAACCTCCTATCTAAGCGCGTTTCCACGTACACTTATTTATATCCTTACATAAATCTAATTCATAACAACTACGTTCATGCGCCTACGCTGGAACGATGACGTCCCAGACAAATCAAATATTATGCGACAAACTCTTACAGATATGTTCTATCCGTTGTGGGGTCAACAATTCTTTTCGCATTATTAGTCTCGTAGTTACTGGCGATTAAAATCTGACGGTATTTTGTCACACAAGAAATTTCGACCGACTATCACTGTAACGAGTGGAAAGACGTTTTCACATCAACAAAATTGAGCATCAAGCTGCATTGTCCATCCTGTGTGTGTCGAAAGTGTAAGAGAGAGAAAAAGGGGGAACCTCCAATGTCAGTCATTTTTATTCTGATCAAGTCCTCTCAACGGTTAGTAACAAGAAAAACAACTCCCCGATTCCACAAGAGAACAAATCCCCGATTCCACAAGAGTGCAAATCCCCGATTCTACAAGAGCCCAAAGTGCCGTATGTTCTTTGAGAAAGTTCACGCGGGAACTTTTTCAAAGCCACGTAACCCAACAAGTTTTCGAGAAAGGACCACTTGTCTTCACAAGCATCGCAGCAAAATGAACTCCGATGCTACTTAATCATATTGGCGCACGAGAGCGTCTGAAAATGCAATTGGTGTCAAAATACATAAAATAAAATATCTTACTCTAAGTGAAATATATTCAAACTAAATTACTCCTAAATATGTAATATATGAAAAAAAACCGTCCAGAAGTAAAGTATCATCTCTACTAATAATAAAGGAGAATGTGTGTCTGTGTGTGTGTTGGCGCTCTACAAGGAAGACCACTTAAAACAGAGCAACGAAATTGGGCACAAAAATAATTTGGAGGGTGGGAATGTGCATCTCGTAGTCCGTAGTTGAAGTAAAACATTATTCTCTTGTTCATCAGAATATTTAACCTTTTGCGGACAGGTACGGCATATCGTGCGTCAGTGGGTGACCAATTTGTAAAATATATTTTACGATATCTCCACGATGTTCATACGATATTATGAAAGCCTACAACATCGTATGAATATATTAGAGCATTTTGTGACAATAGGGTATATACTAATCTGCCAAATAAGTACTAGTGAAGATCGCCATATTTCATACTTCTTATTAACATTATTTCTACTTGCTCTGATAGTTCCCATTGATCTTGAAGCAAACATTTCTGTCTGCTCGCGCATGCAAATGACTGAAACACTTTTCATAAGCCAACCTGACTATCATGAAACGGCGGGAAATTATCCCCCAGAGCAATATTCAGTTGTTTTGGATGAATTAAACCAGGAAATACCAGCTGAGGACGAAACATATGGATCAGATCTCGAGGCAGAAGTGACTCAATACAGCGACCAGGAACCGATTCTGACAATAATGTGGAGGAGAATCTAGTTCACGAAAAGCATGGCGACACAAATGTGTGAATCATTCATCCTTTTAACTTCTAAACTTATTTTACAATAAAAAAGTTATGTATAGTTAAATAAGCGTAGAGTGGGAAAGATTTGATGGCGCATAAAGTGCGCCAAACTGATTCGAGTATTACTTGAATGTTACCCGTCCCATGGCCTCCTAGAGAGAAAAACCAGTTTTATGGGCCTGGAACTACACGTCTTTACGCCATTACGCTCAACCTCTAAACGATGGTCCGGTTTCTGCGTTGGTCTGTTGTTTACCATAGCACACCTTAGTGACCACTCGCACGTTTTGGACTCCCGAGCTCTTTTTGAGATTAGATAGTGTTTAAATATTCTTATTTTACAAATGGATTGCCCAAAACAGAATACAGCATCATCCCAGACATTCACGTGAGTACTTATTTCCCCTTATTTTTCCGAGTTATACCTGTTTAGTTTCAGGTACATATTAAGCCTAAACGCCAGCTATAGAGAGAAGATACTTTAACGGTTGAAAAAATTCAACTTTTTTTAAATATCAATATATAAATATTTTTCTTAGCGTATATTTCTTCGCATGTTTTGGATTTATAACAAAAATCTGTCTGATCGTCTTTGATTTGTGCGTGATAAAGTTTTTGTCGAATAGCATTCGCAAAAAATGTTTCACTTTTTATTATAATTGTATTAAATTCCGATTATGTTATAACTCGGGAAATATTGCTAATAAAGTGAAATAAATTCTCTTAAGTGCTCACATGAATCCTAGGGATGATAATGTATTCTGTTTTCTCCTATCCATTTTTAAAATAAATATATAAAAAGCAAAATCTTAGAAACAATAATTTCATCATTTTTGATAAATGCAATTGCTACTTAATAGTATAAGTATGAATTATTGAAATATTTCATAACATTTTGGCAGTTGTTTTTATATTAGTTGATTTTTTTTCAAAAATTTCTTTTATCTTTTACAGAGAATAAAAACTGGAAATTTATGATATTCAAATTCATAAATGTTAG
Organism: Araneus ventricosus; assembly: GCA_013235015.1. Lineage (NCBI taxonomy): Eukaryota > Metazoa > Arthropoda > Arachnida > Araneae > Araneidae > Araneus > Araneus ventricosus. The sequence goes on along the minus strand of BGPR01004425.1, from coordinate 27,765 downwards.
AAATATTATTGATTGATTGTTAAAATTACAAATTAATTCATTTATTGAATGTGTGGAAGATTTTTATGATGTCATTAAATGCTTCTGAGTTCCAGGGCGCGGAATTAGATAGTTTTTATTTTGAAAAAGTGCATTGAATGATAAATTAATCAAAATAAAATGTTTCTATTTCAAGTCAAAATAAATAAATAAACTGGGAAAACCAACCTAAGTTATATTTTGTTCATTTGAACATATATTTAAGAAATTATAGACAACTAAATTTAAAACGGCAGTTCTAAAATAAGTAGAGGCAAAAAAAGCTCCTCTAGTATTTTTGGGGGAAACTCTGACTTTTTACCATTTTTTATTTATTTTACTTTTGATCACTTGATACGTTGCTCTCGCAATTTCACATTGAATTAATGATGTTACCAAAATTTGGGCTTTACTATGGAAAAGTTTGCTATTATGCTTTGAAAATGGTTATGGAAAATTATTATTACTTAAATGGTTTTAAAAATATTTAAACCAAAGGAATTATTATGACTTAAATGTTTTTAAAATTATTCTCTATAATAAATTTTTCATGTTAAACTGAGTTCTGAAAACATATTTCTTCAACATTTTATGTTATTATTTTGAAATCTCTCTAAAACGATTAAATTATTAATATCAATACCTATGGATATCAGCATCATAGTCAGAAATTGAGAATTATACAAAATATTTTTGGAAAGAAAAACGGCAGAGGAAGAACGTAAACAACGTTCTTAAACGTACAGCTCCCATCGCTTAATCTTTCTCTCTCTTCGGCTATTACAGGGCCATAGAATGAATACTCGTCGCGACAGCCCTGCCCGTTAGGGTGGATCGAAAATTCGAAATTTGGATAAAATAATCGGCATAGGGTGCAAAAGTTGTCTTTTAAGTGTACTAGCATACACGCAAAATTTTTTCAACTTTGTTCAATATCTTCCGGTGCCCCAAGACACTTAAATATTTGCAAAAAACGATTTTTATGCAAATTTCGAATTAAAACTTAAAAATAAAAAAATGTGTTAAAGAAAAGATTTTACAGGGATAAACATAGAGGAAAAGGTGAAGGAATGATAAAAAATTCCAACAAAAATTCGAAAATTGTCGTAATGAAAAAATATCGTGTTTGTTCGATATCACATTTTGTAAGTGCACAAATTTCGATACATATAAATGCCAAAAAGACATGCCAATTCCACTTGTTGCGGAATTGTTTATAAAAGATCAAAGATTAGAAAGGAAAATGGTTATTGGAGGAGTGGACGTAATTGCGACTAAAAGAAAAAAGAAAAGGGAAAAAGAAAACAGACGGAAGACAAAAGAATAAAACTTAAAATGGTTAAAACTGATGCTGATGCTGCTCATGCTCAATCAATGGAGCTACTTGAGCTCAACACTATGTATTCCTCCACGTATACAGATACGGATGTAATTACCTTGGAATATTAATCACAAAATCGTTTATATTTCCCTACCTTAGCAAGGGAATATGATCGATACTGATTTTGAGATAGAGAAGTTGCTTCATTTGCCAGTGCTGTTTTTCAAGACATTGGAATTGTACACGAAGGAGAGGCTTCGCATGTGGTAGAACGCAATAAATTTCGTATACAGGGTAAAAAGCTTTAAAATGCAGTTGCAGAGTCTACTAAGTTAACAGTGTCTCGGTTTCTTTTAACCGGATTATATTTCGATGGGAGAAAAGACAACACAAAAGTGCTAATTAAGAAGGACACAAAGTACTACCCAAAGACCGCGAAGGAGGAGCATTATATTCCTGTAAACGAACCTAACTCTGTGTATATCGGACATTTTAATGCTGCAATAGGAGGAACTAAGGCCATAAAAGAAGCAATACTCAATTTTTTTATATCAAATAATATCAATTAAATGGGCTAACATTGCAATTGGATATGATGGAAAAAATGTTAATACGGGGCACAAGGGAGGTATTATTCGTTTGATGGAACTGGCCTCAATAGACCACTACAGTGGTGCATTTGTTTGCTTCAAACAAATGAGTTACCTCTCCGTCATCTACTAAATTCAGTGGATTGTGCAACAACTTGTCCTATAGAATTTTGTCGACCCAATTAGTAAAAAAATCAAATCATGCATTTTCCTTCAATAAGTGTGGAGAATATACCAGATAATATAGATAGAATGGTTCTCAGCAATGATCAGCAATAAATATATGATATTTGCCTAGAGATATCAAGTGGTGAATATTATTCTGACCTGGTATTAAGAAAGTCTGGTTCAGTTGCTCACTCAAGGTGGATAACATTTGCAGGTAGAATTTTAAGGCTGTATGTGGTCACAGAAAAGCCATCTGACAATCTTATTATTCTTGCAAGGTATATTATGAAGGTATATGCAACCTGTTTGGTTCCATGTCAAGACAAAGCCTCTCCAGACAAAGCGCGGCATATTTGAAGACTTATCTCATTTTCTAGATATTTGGAACCAAATTTAAGAAATATGACACTTTTACTCAACGAAATAGCTTCTTTTGTTATCCTGAAAATTTGCTATTGTCAATGCTCACAGATAACAGAGAAAATATAAGGTCTTCAGCGCTACGAAAACTAATTTGTGCTAGAAATGAAAATAAAGGATTATCAGAATAAGAATTTTTCAAGTACCAAAAAATAGACTTTAAAGCAAAGCATTATTTTGCACTTATTAACTGGCAACGAGTTGGACCTTTTGAACCACCTCTTTTGATAAATGTGCCATTTAAAGAAATTGAGCCCATGGTAAGTTAGAAAAACGGAGGAATGATCAAAATATCCATGCCATACCCAAGCTGCAGAAATATGTTTTCGCTTAGTGTCTGAAGCGTTGAAATGTGTATATGGAGAAGAGAAGAGACACGGCTTCATATTGAATAGGATACAATCAAGAAGTCTTATCAAGCATTATAATAATTAAAAGGATTGCATCCTTTAGAAATATGTAAATCTTCAAACTAATAGAATTAAAAAATCTATGATGTAAGTTCACTTTTTATAAGTTTTGTGATTTATTGCTCTAACTATTCAATTTATTCTTCATGTAGTATTATAAAATTATAATTATTTATAAGTATACTTTAATACTTGAATAATCTGCCAATTTTTCAAATATTTTGCATTAATTCATAATTTTTAAAAAATATTTGTAAAAATGTCAATTTTTAACTTTCTGGAGGGCGTTTGAGCCACCAGAACATATGAATGAATTTTAATAATAATAAAAAAACGTAAACTAATATACCCAAAACAAAACTTTCTTACCCGGCGCTAAAGAGAATTTTGAAATTTTTTTTTATAAATTTCAAAAAAAAAATCATTTTTAATTATTTTTGGAGCACTTGGGGCACTGGAAGATATGAATGGATTTCAATAAAAAAATATAGGTAAACTAATATACCTAAGACACAACTTTCTCACCCCATGCCAAAAATAATTTCAAAACAAAACAAAAAAATTGCAAATTTTCATAAAAAATTCAATTTTTAACTATATTTGAGGCGCTTGGGGCACCGGAAGATATAAATGAATTTCAATAAAAAAAATTATATAAACTAATATATTTAAGACACAACTTTCCCGCCCCATGCCAAAAATAATTTCCAAAAAAAATTTTTTTCCTATACTTTTCGATCCACCCTACTGCCCGTCCCCAATGTGTTGACTGCCAAACAGGCCTTAATCAAAGGGGAAAGAATGTTTGTCACTCACCTCAGTAAATGCTTTATCACTGCCCGGTTAATTCATTTTGGAAAAACTGTTGTCACACCAAGAATTATTCTTTCCCATCCCAACCATGATGAACATAAAATGTAAAAACGATAAAACCACGACGAGTATGTTGAAAAGAGAATTTCTTTTTAGATATTGTTGCTTTCAGATGAAAATATCGTATCTTTGTTACAAAAATACGTCCGGTATTAAAGGGTTAAAAGCCACACAGAGAGAAACTAGGGCCGGATTAAGAGTAAATGTAACGGCTTTAGGAAATGCACATTTCATGGCCCTTTTCCCTCCCAAACTTCCAAAACCACATATTTTTCATAGATTTCAGTTTAATCTCAATATAACCAATTTTTAAGCATCGCGGGTAATTGCAAACTGAAATAACGAAGCAGTTAAATGCATACGATCTTCAAGAGAGGTTGTTTCAGTTTCTCACGGATAAAAATTTCAAAATGATTTTAAACAAAATCGTAAAAAAAGAATACAAAACTTCTTTTACGCTTTCTAAATATTGAAATACAAATTTTGCCATGATTCATGATATATGAGAAAATAAGCCATTTGATACAAAATGATTTGCAATCGGCTTTGAAAACGTGAAAATAATCCTGAGAATAATGTTTTAAAATTTAAACGATAGTTAATTTTAATTTCAATATTTTAAAAATATGGCCCTTGTAAATATAATGAAATTACAAAATTAGTATCTATATTATATAAAACGCTTATGCGTGGCGCAAAAAAAGTACCTTTATTTCTTTCTCCCCGTTGGCAACGATCAATTTGTTTACCAATCTCAACCCTGAAGCACATGATCTTGAATTGGTTTGAAGTCGGAAACAGCGAATTTTTTTTTGAGTGTGGATCGTTTGAATTAAATAAGTTTGAGTCTTACAGTTTGGATTAGATGAATGAATGTGAGCTTAATACTGAATGTCCTTTTCAGCTAAGAGTTTCTGAAAAATTGGTTTATTCATCTCTCGACAGCTCATATGTTCTGAGTTCCAAGAGAAAAATAGTATACTTTCCTTCACTTAATAATAATTTGAGGGAATGTGTTTACATGTGCAGAGGCAACATTTCATTTAAAAAAGTGCATGTTTAACATTTTGAAGGAAAGAACGATGTTTGAAAATTTTGAAAAGGGTATCTAATCAATAATAAAATGCTAAGGTTGTTAATTTTAAAAAGGTAGAAGTAAATATTTATTATGATTTATAACGTTGAATAGTGAATCTGAGCATGTTTAAAGCTATTTGTCACGTTAAACTGTGCTTTTTAAGCTAAAAGTTTGTGAAATAGACTGAATAATCTTTCGTAACTCAAACATTCTGATGTTTTAACGCATAAATAACTCCCCAGAGATAAAAGTTGTAACTTTCTTGGCTAAATAATTATTGCAGTGAGTGTGTATACATGTGGCGAAGCTTTTCTGATTAACATTTCAGTGAAAAAAAGAGCATGTTTATGATTTTGGTGTAAGAAGCAAAAATTTTATGAATTTTAAAAATTTTTGAAAAAAGGCTATTTTGTTAATTTTGAAAAGGTAAAAGTAAATATTTATTATGGTTTATAATTTTGAATAGTGAATCTGAGCATGTTTAAAGCTATTTGTCACGTTAAACTGTGC
>BGPR01004425.1:0-22367 GCA_013235015.1 Araneus ventricosus | reverse complement strand
TAGTGAATCTGAGCATGTTTAAAGCTATTTGTCACGTTAAACTGTGCCTTTTAAGCTAAAAGTTTGTGAAATAGACTGAATAATCTTTTGTAACTCAAACTTTCTGATGTTTTAACGCATAAATAACTACCCAGAGATAAAAGTTGTAACTTTCTTGGCTAAACAATTATTGTAGTGAGTGTGTATACATGTGGCGAAGCTTTTCTGATTAACAATTAAGTGAAAAAAGAGCATGTTTAAAATTTTGGTTAAAAAAGGAACAATTTTGTAAATTTTGAAAAAAAGCTATCTTATCAATTTTAAAATGCTAAAAGTAAATTATTATGGGTTTTAATTTTGAATAGTTAATATGAATATATTTCAAGCCACTATTTTCTATAAACTGTCCTTTTTTTGCTAAAAGGTTGTAAGATGGGTTCCATAATTCTACGACTAGAGACGATCAAGAATTTTCTGAGATTTGAAACACAAATGACTACACTGAGAAGAACACTATATCTTTCTTGACTAAATAATTGTTGGAATAAGATTTGAAAAAGGCTATCTTATCAGTTTTAAACTTAAAATTTTGGTGGAATGAAGTTATGTTGAAATAAACTGTTGATGAAATAGTGAAAACTGTATGCCAAGAAGTTTTAAATGACTGATTTCTGATTGGTGAAAATAATTTTGATCTTTAATCATCTTTGAATTATAAATATTACCTTTCAAATTTCGTTCTAAGATTTACATATATATCTATGCTACCAGAAGATTTTAACCCTCCCAGCGGCGCAATGGAAATTTTGAAACGTTTGAGAAATGCCACCTTCGTAAAACTTAGTTGTACTAGCAAACAGCAGCAATTTTTAACAATGAACATCCCTTCCCCCTTTTTGCGGTTAGAGAATACTCCGATGTCAAAGGAGAGACATGACAGTGATTTATACTACTGTGGGCTCTGAGGGAAGAAAATGGGTTGGGACAGGGGGACAGCAGCCAGTTTATCTTTGAAGCAAGGTATTTTGAAACCTGTGTAGGGGTGAGTGAATGGCCGTGGGGCGACACTTGAGTGTAAATAAATACGGTTTGAAAAGGAACGAAATATCAGCTGTTTAGACAGGCAGTAGATAGTACTAAAGCCTCAGCAGGAATAGAATTAGAGGTGTGTCCGTGTCTCTGTCATTAATGTTATTATGTTCTATCGAGGTAATATCTTCTATCGAGGTGAGAAGTCGTCGTCCATTCAAGCAGAGACTTGAGACGAATCCGGTATTTTTCCCTAAGAACTGCAATTTTAGGAAGGGTAGTCTTTAGACGGATATATAAACTCCGACTTGTTTTATGTTTTGTCATTTCTTTTTGATGTTTACTGCTCATGTGCTCTCGACTTAGCGTTGCTCTCTCAACTCTCGACACGTTCGTTTTTTAATTCCGTTTCAAAATACTTATGAACAATGGATTCAGAAGAATACTCAGAATCGGATTCTTCCTATGAGGACATTTATGATGAAAGTGATTCCGATGAAGATACATTGGATGCCGCTAGAAACTGGTGTAGAATTGACCAAGAAAACCTTGCACCACCCCCACCAAGATTTCCTTTCAGTGGCAACCCAGGACTGAAAACACGCATGGACGGTTCTTCTCCCATTGAATTTTTCTGCATTTTCTTCGATGATGACATAGTAGGTTATATAGCGAGCGAAACGAACCGCTATGCAGAAGATTTCATTGAGAAAAATGATTTAACTCCAAGCTCAAGGGTTCAGAAATGGAAAGATGTCGACTCAAGTGAAATTCGTGTTTTTTTGGGCATTATTATTTTGCAAGGTATAGTACAAAAGCCATTGCAAAAGCGGTATTGGTCGCAGAGGCCATTGCTTAGCACTCCATATTTGAAGCAACTTATGTCCGAAAAAAGATTCAGCATCATCATGAAATTCCTTCATTTCACAAATAATGAAACAATCGATTTGGAGACACATCCCCAACCTGGCTTACGAAAAATCTATGAAGTTTATGATGCCATAAACAGAAAGTTCAAATCAAGTTACGTTCCAGAAAGGGATGTGTCAGTTGATGAATCCTTATTATTGTATAAAGGAAGATTGGACTGCAAACAGTACCTACCAAAAAAGAGAGCCAGGTTCGGGATTAAATTCTATCAGCTATGCGAATCTTCCAGTGGTTATATTTGGAATAGCCTTATTTACACAGGAAAGGATATGCCACTGTGGAATGAATCCCCCAATTACAAATCTACAACGAACATAGTTATGACACTTTTGGAGGATCTTCTTGACAAGGGCTATTGTGTAACTTTGGACAATTTCTACACGTCACCAGAATTGGCAGAACTTCTGTTATCTCACCGCACTGATGTTTATGGTACATTGAGACCTAACAGAATTGGTGTTCCCGAAGAAATCAAAAAAGGGACTCTCAGAAAAGGAGAAATCGTTGGATTTCAGAAGGGGAAGATTTGTGTAATGAAATACATGGACAAAAAACCCATCTGTATTTTAAGTACTGTGCATAATACGGTAATTGTCGAACAGGACAAGAAAAGGAAAAAAACTCACGGAAAATCGGAAAGAATAGTTTCCAAAAAACCTCAAGTTTATAATTGACTACAACCTTACTATGGGAGGCGTTGATAAGGCTGATCAGTGTTTGTCATATTACCCTACTGTAAGAAATCAGCAAAAGAAGTATTACTTAAAAATATTTCGACAAATTTTAAATCAGTCAGTGTGGAATTCCTTTGTCCTCTACAAAAAGAATGGGGGCACCATGTCCCATTTAGACTTCCGCCTTCAGCTTGTTGAAGAATTGGCCAAAATATATGGGGAATCGAAACATTCTTCACAAAATACTACATCTTCTGACCGCCTCACCGGACGTCACTTTCCATCTCACATTCAACCAACACAGAAAAAGAAAGCCTCTACAAAAATATGCATTGTTTGCAGTCAGAAGTTTGAAAAAGGTCAGTGGGTAAGAAAGGAATCGAGGTACCAATGCGCGCAGTGCAACGTAATCTTATGCGTTACACCATGCTTCGAAAAATACCACACAGTTGAAAATTTTTAAAAAATCGGAACTCTTTTCTTTAAAATTTTGGAAAAACGCATAATTTTTTTGATTGCGCATAATTTTTTAACTTATTCATGAAATAATTAATTATATACATTGTGTTTGAATATCCTTGTTCATATCGGAAATCTGTTTTACTTATATGTTTTAAGAAAATGAAATAATGGATCAAGTAACTCAGAATGACTGTCATACAATAATTCTTTGTGTATCATCTAAAATAATCAGTGCAGTAATAGTTTTTTCATGTACCATATTTTTATATTACTTGATATTTGCATATTTAGAGTCAAAGTGTGCAACTTCATTGTCTTGTGTATACAATTATGATAATAGTTTTATTAGTTTGTCATTCATTAGAAGTCTGATTATATAATATTGCATTACCTGCTAATTTCACAAAGTATTTTGTATCAGTATTGCATTCAGTTATATTAGCACGTTATAATTTGCGTTAGATACTATTTTCAACATTAATAAATTTTGGTATAAATATAAGATATATAAGTATCTTAGCTCATTGCGGAATTATCTTAACGGCATTTTTCATATTTACATGTTTCAAGGAAATATACTCAACGTCCATATACTCGAAGTCATTGTTGTAAAATAATCTTTTTATTCTGTTCTCTATTTAGCATCACAATATTACATTCAAAGTATTTAAGTTAATTTAACGCGTTTGGTAACTTGCATTTATATTTTCCTTTACTCTAAAATCTGTATCATTTATCACGTTTTTTGCCGACATGTTTTTATATCTTTGTTAAAATAATTTCTTTAATAGCTACAATAATTTTAAAAGTTTCATTGAAGAATTTAAATAAATATTTTACTTTCACTTTGAATATAAGGTTGGTCGGTTGGAGTTTATTGGCGCTGAATCCAGTAGCGGATTTTGACAATATGATGCCCAAGGAGCAAAATTATTTTGAGGCCCCATCCAAAAAAAACCTCTATTCGTGACAGGGTTACGGCGATTTAAATCAGTTGATTAAAATCACTGATTTAAATCAACTGATTTTTTTAAAAAAATCACCGATTTAAATCACTTTATTTTAAATATCAAGTTAATCTGCTTTAATGAAATAAAATTGTTCATGTATCTTTAAATAGTGATTTTAAAGCATTTTTAAATGTATATTTAAAGAAAGAATATATAAATCATAAAAAAATATTTCATTGAATTGATGTAACTAGAGTACTTTGCATATCTTTATTTTTGAGAACATAAGCAAATAAGATTTTAAATAAAACTCTAATGAGCAACACAATAAAATGCAAAATATGAGGTGCTCCTTTTTTATAAAATAAATATTGTGAAAGGATCATGTTCACAAAGAAAGAACATAGTAAAATGCATTGAGTTTCATTTTAATATTGGATAACTATTAACTTCAGCCATTTCTCTCGCATACTCAATTTCATAATTGCCTCGCAGTTTTGGTTGGTATTATTTTTCTCTAATTAATCTCTTAGATATACAAATTGGTTGAATAGAATCTCAGTGTTGCGAATATCGATGTTTCTTACCTATAAATATGCAATAGTACGTTCTATATCTTTCCAGAAGAGTTTAAGGAGAAAACGGGACAAATAGCAATATGTGACTGAGTAGTGAAATACTGTGACAGTTCCGTATATACGGAACGTATGGCAACCCTAATTATATGTATATATAGATAAAGAAATTAAAATACCTTTGCATCCCTTTATCTTTTTTCATTTTACTCCAAACAGAGCTGCTTTTCGTTTGATAATATATAAAACATTTAAAAAGCAGTGATTTGTTTCGATTTTGCGTCTATCTAGATGGGTTGGACATAAGTGTCCAAACATTCAAATTTTGTATTAAATAGGAACAGAACTTCAAAATTGTTTTTAATATTTATTTTTTAAAATTTTCTTACGTTTAATAAAGGAAACTTATTCAGTTAAAGAGGAGAAATGAGCTCATAAATCACCAATTTATATTTGTGAACTATAATAAATTTTACCATAAACTGAGAACCAATTTATATTTCTTCTAAATTTCGAGCTCGAATGAACAGTGTCAACTCTTTGCCGTAAAGAACAGAATGGTATAATCTAATAACAATACCGGCAAAAAAAGATGGAAATAATAAAATTATCCCCACGAAATTTTTATGAAAACAGCACTTGAGATGAATTAAGATAATTTTTCAAAAAAAAAAAAAATGTTATCTTGTTTAAGCTCTCCAAAGTAAATCATTAAAATCGTTTCCATCGTTCCTTTTTTCTTGTTGAAGTTATCTTGTTAAAAAATTTAAATGTGAATCGTAAAATAAAGCAATGACTTTCAAATATAATATAACAAATCAAAAGAATAGGTGGTCGACAGAATAATGTGAACACTTTTGAATTTGCACATTTTTTCAGATATCTCCCGAAAGACTGAAAGGATTTTCCTAGAACTTCGACCATGTAAAGAAGGGGCTTAAATTCACAGTTTACAGGGAAGATTCGGTCACAATGGCATTTAGGGGACTGACCAGAAATTGATGAAGAAAATGATTTAGGACTCACCCCATTTTTCAGAAAGCTGATAATGAGTTGCAATTTTCACCAATGGTTTCGCTTGATAAGCGAAATATTTACATGCATTTGTGTAAAAAAAGTACGAATATTCAGGAAGCTATAAAGGATTTCTTAAAGATTCCCAAATTTTCCACAATTTTTTTGCTTATAACATACAGATTTTTCAGCCAAATTATACGAAACGTACAGAATTCATGGCAATATGTTAGCGAAATGTTCTAATAAAATTTCAAGAGAATACTTTGAATACTAGTGGAAGTATGAGTAGTGGCTAAATTTTTAAAGATTGAAATGAAGAGCAGATTTTTGTGTGGGGAGGTGGGGCGAGATCTACTGTTCACAGAACTACTAGCATACATAACAGCTTTTTAGAGGATAACAATATGTAATAATTTATATAGTATATCATGTCTATTTATTGATTTAAATTGATTATATTTATAATAAATAAAATTTACAAATATATATACAGAAAAAGTATCATTTTTGATATGAGTGGGCCCCCATTGACTGCTGGCAACCGTTATTTTCAGACCCAGTCCGCCACTGCCTCCCCCCCGTCACACCCTTGAAATGTCCAACAAAAGATACGTCGCCCCACCTGGGTGAGTGGTAGAACTGGTAGTGGCCCAAACAGGTTGATATTATTGAAGCGAGTTTTTTTTTTTAAATAAATCTGTTTAAGTGTATTTTGTGTTCATAAAGTAAATATAAGATTTATTGCAAAATATATCAAATTCCAAAATACTACTGTTTACAATTGTTCTTTTATATTAATATTTTATTACTATTGTATATTAATTAGTTTTTTTGTTGTAAACCTTAATCTTATTTCATACAAAATAAGTACACATATAATCATTATTATTGTTATGCTCACAAATGGCATTAAAACACATAGTTAAAGTTTAAAAATAAAATTTGTAATATGATCCATAACGTAGTGCTTTGTTTCTGAACTGCAAGTTTATATTTATGTAATATAGTTTGACATGTGACAAGGGGGAGCGAGGGGGTATGTTGAAGTGTGACACTTTGTGACAAAGGGGGGGGGAGTCAAAAATATTGAAAAAAAGTGTGACATCATTTATGGACAGCCCCTACAGGGCCGGCCCGAGGGGGTGCGAACGGTGCAACCGCACAAGGCCCCGCGCTTCTGAAAGGCCCCGAGCCGATGACGGATTTTGCAAAATTAATTTATTATTTTTTATCCTTTTTAAAAAATTCTTTCAACCAACTTTTATGTAAAAAAATTCATAAAATATTCATAATTTTTCTAAAAAGAAATATATTGCAATTTTTTTTTCTGGTTTTGAAAATTTCTTTCAAAGACCTGTTAAACTAGCGGGAGTGGCCTCCCCAAAACTTTATCGCCTACGAATAACACGTGTAGGGGAAAAAAACATTTCGCGCGTCGGAATACGTGCGGTATTCACTAAGGTGGGGAGAACACTCGCTCCAGCGTTCGCAGCTTTTTTTTTTTGCGTAGAATGGAGAAAAAACCGTTTCAACGCTTTTTTTTAAACCGATTTAAACGAAAATTGGAGACAAATCTACAATTAGGGTTTCAAGACCGAAATTTAATTTATCTCAGTAATTTTCTTAAGAAGTTATGGCGTTCAAAAGTATGCGATTATACAGACAGACAGACGGTCAAAACTTTGACGGATTTGGCCCAAAAGTTTATACTGATCTACATTTCTGATGAAGAAACTGTGTACCAAATTTTAACCATTTAGCTATTTCAGTTTTTGTGTCAAAGAGTTCACATGAACGCGGACATACAGACAGACAGACTTCCCGCAGATGGATTTTGTCCAAAATTTGATAGAAACCTAAAAAATATGTGTAAAGATCACATACGAAATTTCCCTCCCCGTAGTTCTAATAGTTTTCGAGTTATCGTGTTCACAGACAGACAGACATAACTTCAAAATTGTGTTTTTCGGACTCAGGGAGGTCTAAAACGTGGAGATTCGTCAAAATCTCGAGTTCGAATTTTTTGACGATTACGATACTTTCTCTTTGTATACTTCGTATACGAGAAAGTGAAAAATAATTGGTGGATCTAGTGGATACCGTCGATAATAACTTTTTGACGGAGAGCCTGGGTCGAAGAATCTAGTGGATAAGAATCCAACAATTCCCTTTGCTACTTGGAGGTCCACGTGTTTCCGATTCTTGGGCAGAATTAAGTGTGAAAAGAGATAGCATTGTTCAGTCCTCAACCAGGTTCGATTGCTCCAGGCATCATATGGTCACTCTCTTTTCCGTCCAAAGGGACAGCCCCCAAAGTGGATATCTATCATTTGAAGATAAATTGCAGGTGATAACATTCAATACATTCCTTGTTCCCGTGACTATTACTTTCAGGGTATACAGGCGGTAATGCTTTTGTGGGGACCCACATTTATTCCCCTAATGGCCAGCAGATAGTCTTTCAAAGGGCAGTTTAAAGAAACACCTCTAGAGGAATATCTTTCTAATCTTTTACATTGGGCATTTTTCATCATAAAATTTTACTTATTTGGAACATTTGTATATTGTTTTGGGGAACTACATATCAAAGTTATTTGGATAAGTTTTAAAATATAAGAAGTATTTTGAAGATTGATTCAATTTAAATATCTTTAAACCTAAACTAGGTAGGTAGTGTATAATTGTAAATAAGTTTGTGATCAGTCGATTATCTTTTTACTTTCTCGTATACGAAGTATACAAGGAGAAAGTATTGTAATCGTCAAACAATTCGAACTCGAGATTTTGACCATTCTCCACGTTTGAGACCTTCCTTAGTCAGAAAAAAATAATTTTGGTGTGTCTGTCTGTGAACACGATAACTCGAAAACTATTAGAGCTAGGGGATGAAATTTGGTATGTGGTCTTTAAACATAATTTGTAGGTTTCTATCAAATTTTGGACAAAATCCGTCAACGGGAAGTCTGCCTGTTTGTCTGTCCGCGGCCATGTGAGCACTATAACTCAAAACCTTGAATAGCTAGATGGATAAAATTTGGTACACAGTTTTATCATCATGAATATAGGTCCGTATCAAAGTTTGGACCAAATCTGTCGAAAGGTTGATGGCCTGTCGGACTGTATAATCGCATACTTGTAAAAATTATATCTCATAAACCCTTTGGCTTAGATAATTAAAAATTGGTTTGACGGTTGATAACATTAATTACAGATCTGTGCCCAAATTTCGTTTCAATCGGTTAAAAAAAGGCGTTCAAATTGCATATTCAATTTTTTTACTTGCGTACTGGAAGCAATCTCTGCGCAAGCGCAAGCTATTCAGCGATAGCGAACAAGGTCATTTTCTCCTCTTTTCTCCTCCGCGCGCGAAGCTTGCTCGAGTGTGATAGAAAATAAATATTGCTGAGTTTTAATAGATACGCATCTCTGAATATGACTCTTCACCTAAATATTTTACAATCACTACAATCTACAATGAAAAACCTTCTGATAGTCATTGCATTCTGGGTTACAGTTGGTTTGAATTTTTTATTCACGCTGGGGGAGGGGAAATGACAAATTTTTGAGAAGTATACGAGAAAGTTTAGGGGAGGCCACTCCGGTGGTTGTAGTTCTATTTATTTATTTTTTTTTTGTATATGAAGAAATAATTGTTTGTTAATATGAAGAAATATTGAGTTGAACTTGTTTTTAAATATGAAGAAATAATGAGTTCAACTTTTAAGAATACACTTGATAATCCAAAATACAAGAAAATCCCATGCAGTTTTAAATTTCATTTCAATACCGAATGAATGTGCTGACATCGTCAATCGACAGAAAAATTGAAAGGGGATTATTTTCTCTTTCAATTGACTGCAAAGTTAAAAGTTATTTTTAGTTTCTTCAGCTTTCATATTTTGAAACTATAATTGAAACTATTTTCACATTTTATAATTTTAATTTTAGCACTGAAAGTTTTCAAACTGAACAATTTTTAATATATCCTCATAAAATCAGGGAGACAGGGCACATTTCTACAACATGAGTTTGCAAAAAATAATGGTCGGATTTTTATCTTTTATTTAGAAAGGAATGCTTGAATTCAGGGCCAGCGCGAGGGGGTTTCGAAAGGTGCCAGTGCACAAGACCCCACGCCGCTGTCAGATTGCGCAAAACGAAAATGAATTGCATTCATTTATTTAACGAAATCAAAATTTGGCGGCAAGTTTTACCTTCCAGGTCACAATATTGCAAATATTTACAATAATTATTAAAATTGCATCCAACTTTTACTTCTGTTCTATAATTATATTGACATTACCAATAACGCTCTCATCTGCAGAAAAATCTTCCTCAAGATTAAAAATATTAAAAAATTACTTGAGATCTAGCATTAGAGGCGAACAATTTATTTGCTTAGTCATTTTATCTATCGAATCTGCATTAACCAAAAATCTAAATCATAATGATATTAACAACGTATATGCTATAAAACTTATAAAAAAATGAAACAAAAATCATATATTGTAATCTTATTTTAGTAAGTTGAATACCAAATTTTACGTATGAAGCAATTATCTTTGTTCTTTGATTTATTAACGAGTTTTTTGTGTGATTAAAATATTAACTTTATAAAAATAATTTAATTATTTATTATTTTCATGTATTTGTATAGTCTTTAATTAACCAAATTGTGAAATATAATAAATAGCAAAAAGCAATAAATTATTTTTTTGGGAGAAATTTTTTCAAAGCCCTGCAAGTCAACTTTGCACCGGGCTCCGCTTTTGTTCGGGCCGGCTCTGAGCCCCTAAGTAATATTTATATAATAAATCCACGTTATATTTTAATTTCTAATTTTTCTGATTTAAATCTTAATTATAATGAAACGTTAAAAGTACGAGAGGCGCAGTTTCTCGTTGTTAAAAACATGGTATGGCTTTAACGGGAAAGTACCTAATAATTCTGTAAAATTCTAATAGTAAAATTCCGTCATGATAAATAGTTCTAAAACCTGCTTTAGAAATAAAAACGGGTAATAATCTAGGAAACTGAACATATTTTTGTCAGATAAGGCAGTTTTTAATTTTTATTTCCGTATTTCTGTAGCGGACTCTCGAAAATAACTAGTCTGTCCTTCGCCATTTTATACTTCATAAAACAGTAACATAGCTGTTGAAAAAATATAGCACCTATCCTCACGTCATCTCCCGCCATATTACTATTTCAAAGAATTAGCAGATAATTCCGATAAGCTATAAGAAAAACGTTCCTTCTTGCACAGAAGTCAAAAAACCCAACACAGACTCAAAATCCCTCTTCTTCCAACTGCGGGGTGACAAACACAATGGACGGTTTACAATGAACAGGCCAACCCTCCAATTACTAGTATGTATGTGGTCCTGGGGGAAAGGAAATTCCAATAGCCCGAGAATACCCGGGCTTGCCGCTAGAGACGCAGAAAGTTTGCGAGTTATCTCGTAGAGTGCCGCTTGAGATGAAAAAAAGTTCGCGAGATATTTCGGGTTTGGCGCTGAGTGGG
Source organism: Araneus ventricosus (assembly GCA_013235015.1). Lineage (NCBI taxonomy): Eukaryota > Metazoa > Arthropoda > Arachnida > Araneae > Araneidae > Araneus > Araneus ventricosus. Next base: position 11,227 of record BGPR01004425.1, on the reverse strand, counting down.
TTAATTGAGAAACTGATGAAAAATTAATTTTAGGAGTTCATGCAATTTCAAATAATTTAAATTTACTTTTAGTAATTAATGTACTTATAATTTCCTAATAGTAGCAGAAACGGATAACTGTACAGCAAGCGAGCTGGTATTACAACGTGATTCTTCGGTGTTGGTGAGCAGAGCGAGCAGGGGGTGTTATATATATATATATATATATATATATATAAAGATTTTATAACAGCTGTGCTAGGACACCCATTGTCTTCATTGTAGCGAGCGAAGCGAGCAGGGTTTGAGTAGCAAACCCCGGAGGATTGCAGCGCAATCCTCCTGGGGGTTGGCGAGCTTTAGCGAGCAGGGGGCAAAGCCCCCTAGTATAACCCTAAAATACTGCAAAAGCATATCGAGCCTCGGGCCCTCCAAAGTTGTGGGGCCTATAAGCAGTTGCTAAATTGGTTATTTGATAATTCGGCTCTGAGCGAAACATACAAAATTTTGTCGTCACACCTGGAACCACCAGCAAAATATGGACTTTTATGAGAATATTCAACAATCACATATCACATCCAACAATTTGAGAGCAGATGCTGCTAACCTATAGAAGTGTTTTACAACAATAAGAAGTTTTAGCAAATTTAAGAAAGGCCATTTTGCTCTTACGTTGAGTTTCTTAGGAATGACGCATCGATTTTTAACATTTATGATAGATTGCAGTTTTAAGACGTTACTTAAAATAACTTTATCTCTGCGTGAGAACATGGAACTTTTGGTATGGAAAAGGAAGTAATAATGAGAAAAAGAAAAGATGGCTTTTAAAACAACTGCAAGGGGTGCTGAGGCTTAACAGTTAAAGTGCTACGGGCATCTACTTCGTTCTACATACCAGAAACGCAATATATGATCACATGAAATCTCGAATAATTTTTTGTAATGCATCAAAACTCATTTTTTCAAATATTCACTATAAGTGTCCCTTACTTTCTTCCAGGATTTTTTTTTTTGGGGGGGGGGAAGAGATTCTTAGTTTAAAACGATTTAGAGTTTTAAAGTTCAGCTTTTTTTCATTGTGATTCAACTTTATTGATCATGAATTCTATAATAATTCGAAAATATCTTCATGAAGTTGCGAATTATCGCACTTTTATATTTCTATTAATGAAGTTACTTTTCATTAATTTTTCTTGTCTTCATTGAATTAATGAAGATGTTGGTGAGTCGTTTTATCCTGAAAAGAAAAACTTTAGCTAACTTCAGCGCATCAAGAAATTGCCCCGCATGAGAAGGTAATCTGTAGACTTCTTCTTTCAACGGAAAATTCAGATGATTGGAGTTGCTATATGCTGTGGAAGTGTACACCAAAACCCGTAATTATAATTTGAAAAGTTTCATAACTATTGAGGGATATAAACTTGAAACAAAATGTATGTACAAAAATTGAAAATACACAATATTTCGAAAACAAATTACGGAAATAAAATTGAAAAAAATAGAAAAAGTTTCGCGTTTAAGATATGTCAGAAAGAAAAGGCAAAATAGCATTAAATACACAAAAGACACAAATTCAAAATTAATAAAATCAAAAATTAATCTTTAATCTAATAAATTTTAAAATTTAATTAAATGCAAAAATTAATTAAATTATAGAAAGAACGTTATGGAATGTTACTCGATAGGAAGGGCATATTCCAGTGATATTAAAAATAATTTTTTTTCGGTGAAACGGTCAACGAACTAACGTTAAATAAAGACCTTCCTTTAACATTAATTCATAGGCAATTACGCAGGAAAAACACCGTTTCTGCTCCTTGCGAATAACATTCTCAAACCATCTTTCCATAAATTCTCCCTTTATCGATTTGTGTTCTGGTATGTTTATTGTTGTATAACAACATACACATTTGATTTTAAAAAAAAGATATATTGTATTTCGAATGTATGTACCAAAATCAGTCTGTGCTTAAATTTAAACCCTCTGTTGATTAAATCTGAAGAGAAACGAATAACACTTACTTCAAATTTTCTCATTTTCCTGTATAATTCGATGACGCTACTCAAACTTAAAACATTATTTTTAAATAAAAACTTGAAAAAAGGAAAAGAGATCATTGCTGAAGAAATTTATCTTGTTGTCTATTGAAGTGGCCAAAAGTCATGTTCTATCTCCTAATAACGTGAGAGAGCTCTTTTGATCGTCGAAGCGCAGCAACTAGACATGACATTGGCTCAGCAAGACGTGTGAAGTTCAATCGTCGGAACTTAAATTTTACAGAATAGATTTGCTCACCAGGGTACAGAACAAAAAGTTATGAAGAGGAAATTAATTTCGGCTCACCTCCTTTCACAGAAAGTTGATAATAATTTGAAACTTCCATTAATCGTTTTGTTTTCTGTAGGAAATACGTATATAAATTTTGGTAAATGTAGCATGCATATTCGGAAGATATAAAGATTTTATTCTTTCTATTGTGGATAACATACAGAGTTTTTCACCAAATTATTCGAATCTTCTAGAACACGAGAATATGTTAGGGAAGCATTGTATTAAGATTTGAAATAAATACTTTGAATATTAGAGGAAATATGAGTATTTATAATAAATAATTTTTAACTGCGCATGTGTGAGGCATAGTATACTTTTTCTTTTATAATTTGGAAGCCAGATGTACAAGGTAGCTTATATAAAAATTCCAGTCGAATACCATTAAGATTTAGAACGATATAGGGATTGCAGCAAATAGAATTTCTGTTGGACTCTAAGAGAAACGAAACGATTAGGGTTTTTTAACACATGTTTTTCTTAGACTTGCATCTCCGAATAGTAATCGTAGAAATGCAATTTAAATAACGTATTTTGTTTATAAGTATGCATGTTATTCAACATACTAAGCCTTCATAAAATTCAACAAAACTATTCAAAGATTAATGTTCAAAAACAGCCATTTTAACACATTTATCGAAATCAGGTTTATGCGCAGATAGGAATTGCAGTATGGTAATTTTTTTGTAATTTCCGTTATTATGAATTAGCCTTCATTAATTTTAGGAACGTAATCTAGTATCACAAAATTTCTTTTAAAACGCCGGTGGAGCTTCAAATATTTTCGTGTAACATAATTTTCAAATCGTTCTTCAGGAAGAGGATAAGATTTAATTTCAAAATGAGATGCTCAGATTCGCATTTTATTTTTATTTTTTCAATTAATATTTAATTGGTTACTTTTTGTTAATTCAAACAATTCAAATCACTTAATTAATTTTGTATGAAAAGATACTTATATCCCACGTCACTCAAGCATTGATAAATATATCCTAATTTTTTTAATATCAAGAACGTATTACGGAATTCAGAAAAAATTACAAACGATACCTGCGATATGGTTTCGTCGTCAAAAAGTGAATTCTTGGCCGATAGTGATACGGTGAAACCTCTCTGCAGCCGCCACTCTCCGTTCCAAATAAGACGAAAAGAGTGAATTTCAATGAAGTTGAACGGGCGATCAACCCATCTGTTTAGAGGTGTTTTGAGTCACCGATCCTAGAGGTATTTTTTTAACATTATGTCTATAGTCAAAAACTTCAGTGCCAATCAAAAATGGCCTTTAAGATGGGTAACCGCTTAGAAAAGTTTTCTGTATTAACAGCTCACTATAACTTATACCACAGGTGGGGAACTTTTTTTGCACTGAAAGGCCTCATTGAACTTTGGCAGTTGGGCAAAAGGCCGCAAGTGCAGAATCTTAAGGATTATTGCTCTGTAATTATTATTATATTATCTTTTAAATAGACTTATTATATTATGAAAGTAAAAAAAATATGTATTTAAACTGCACATTAGCAAATAAAAATATCAGGTAATTGGTAAATAATGTTTTATTTGTAAAGCAAATACATATATGTAAAGGTAAATAACTGTCAAGGCCGCATAAGAAACTCAAAAAGCCGTATGCGGCCTTAAGACCGCAGGTTCCCCGTCCCTGGTTGTTGTTACTAATCCCTCTCTGTCTAGAGGCAGCTAGACACCATCCATGAGCCCATTCACCCTCAAGAAATTGAGAGCAAACAAAGGATCCGTCTCGAAAGTCTCCCTAGATAGTCGAAGATAAGAGAGGATGTGCTCTGGGGACGCACTCGCTACTCCACACTTTGCGCAGATCGGAAAAACTTTGTTACCGTCGCTAAAGGAGCAACTCCTCAGGTGACCTCTAACAAATCTAGATAGCGCCGTCTGGTCGGCTCTGTCACAGGCGAGGCCAATGGAGCCACCAGGACTGCTCCGATTATACCAATCATGGGATGAAGGGACCTCCACGTCTTTAAATCTTTGTTTTTTCTGATGGAATAAATCTCGTCAAATGTTATGGAGAGGGTTGAACACAAAGGTTCAGAAGTGACCTGCTTCGCCAAATCGTCAGAAACATCGTTTCCATAAATATCCACGTGGGAGGGTATCCATTGGAGGTGCACCTCATGATCCACGCCTATATGTCTTAGTAATTTCAGTATAGAGATGCCAGCACGATCGCCCACGTTGTTCCAGTCTTTCAAGTGTTGTATTGAACTTCGACTGTCTGACAATATCCATACCGCCCCGTAATTGTTTTCATTCAAAATGGCCTCGAGTCCGGCCTCAGTAGCCAACAGTTCACTTCTAAACACCGAGCAATTATCCGGGTTTCTCAATTTAATTTTTCTGGCTTCTCTGGGAGTCTTAATATATATCCCACTCCCGGATTGATTTTCTTCATTTTTGCTCCCATCTGTGTAAATCTGGATATCCACTCCAGGGATTTCGTTGATTAACTGGAGTGCCATCTGCTTCATAAGAGCCGGAACTGTATCAGCTTTGTTTACGGCCTGCTGTAGTGCGGTATGGAAGAATACTCCCAATAGTCCTTCCGATGGATCAGTACAATTTTTTAGGGAGTGACATTCAACCTCCCAGCTAATTAGATTCAACTCCGTACCTAGGCTCATAAGACTGTTTTTCTTCAACCTTTGGTTGCTCTTCCACCCTCGTAAAAACAACGAGGTGCGATTGTGAGAGCCGTAGCTTATGAGTTTGTTAAAATATTTCTCCAAGCCAGCTCCTCCTCTGAATCTCAGTGGCTGCAAGTCTGCCTCATACAACACAATTTTATTTGGACAACTGTTTCTCAATCCTGTAATGATGCGAGCCGCACTCAGCCGCACTCTTTCTAGCTTCTGTAAGTTGGAATCAGAAGCGCAAAAATAAACAGGCAATCCATATTCCAAAATAGGTCTAATAAGGGCAATGTAAGTATTGCTAAGTGTTTCAGCATTAGCGCCCCAATCTCTACCCGAGATGTATTTGATAATATGCTAATCCGTCCCTGGTTCCCCATATTAATAAATAATAAGAACACTGCTTGCTTTTAGACCATAGGTACCTAGGGGAGTAATAAAGGGTAATATGAGTAGGAGTTAATAAATATATGAATTAATCTCTAGGAATCCTAGAAGCTTGCCGTAATGCCATTTCACCTGGAGAGTGTACTCTTTGCATAAAAGAAAGAAACCTCAAATAAGGAAACCTGAAAGGCCTCTGGATTTCTCCAATATTATAGGACTGCCATTTGAGTGATTTGGATTTCCTATCAATATATTACACCTTAAAAAGATAATAAACGATTTCCTTACGAAAAAAGGTGTGATAATTTTACATATTTATTTATGAAAAATTGTATGTGGGTATTATACAATTTTAAACAAAATATATAATTTCGTTTGGAAATATTTTCTGTTAAATTTCATGAAATGTTTTTGTACATTTCTACCTAAAATGTTAGTAAATATGTTTAACATTAAATTGCAGTGGGTTTTTTTATTAAAATATACTGTAAAACCAGAATAAACCAGAAAAAAACCAAGGAAAAGTTTCCCCATCCATGAGGTTACTTTGAACCAAAATTTCAAAAAAATATATTTTATTATTATATTGCTGTCTGATTCGAAGTTTGTTGCAAAACATTTCTCTGGTAGTCACCAAACGAGAAACATATAAGAAATTCTCTTTTTTAAGAGAAATACATGCAAAACAACGTTGAAATTCTTTTTGAAGCCGCATGGAAATCGGTGTAAAGTAATCTCGGATTACGGTGCATGCTCCAGTTTGTAAATTTGCACCGAAATGATAAGAAAAACAATCTTTTTTATTTTTTTAAAATACGCATCGAAAGCATTAAATGACATTAAAATGTTCCAGTTTTGTTAAGAACTAAATATCCAAAAGTATCTCAATTCTTTGCTCTTAAACTTACTCCAAAGGCTTCTTAAAATTTATAATAGCAGCACAGTGAAATACAATGGACACTTCTTCAAGAAGCAGATGCGTGTTATCTTCATTCATGACTAAATTCGGCACTGAAGTATCTGCAGATATGACGCGAACTTTTCCGAGTAAGTCTGGAGTTTCTTTTTTGAGTTTCTCAAATATCTGAAAAACACCTAAAGAAATGCATTTCAGAAAACATGAAAATATCCATTTCAATAATTTTAGAAATTTTAATATCAAGTACTACCACTTATAAGAGAATCAAAGATATCAGTAATTAACTCGTTAGGTTAAAGAATATTAACTCTTTTTCAGCATTTTTTTAGTACTCAGCTGCATGAGGGAACCACTAATCCAAATCTCAGTATTCGGATATCTGCTCTCAAAGTTTAGGTTGGTTTAAAAATACGTCGCATAGAATGTAATGAAACAGCAACAACAAAAATTAATGTAATCTAGAACTAAGAACATAAGCCTAACCATCAGACAGAACAATTTGCGATAGCATGTACACTTGCAGCAAGTTTGAGTTTTCTTGATATTAGCTTGTCATGACAAACTTGATGTGGCACCTTCAAAGAACTTCCTGCAAAGTAACAAAGAATAATCCACCAACCCACTTGCAAAACAAGTTTGCTGTGAAGATGTCGTGACGAACTTCACACCACGATTCCAAAACAAGTTTGCTGCAAAGATGATAGCACATTTAGAGATAATCTTTGTCTCTGTTTCAAAAAACATCCGAATTTTAATAGCATCTCCTAGACCGTCCTTCTTTTTATTAATTCAATAAATCATTGATAATTTGTGAAAAAACTAACTTTTTATAAAAGAAATTTGAAACATTTAAAATCTTTTCACTAAATATAGTTCCTCGCACTTTGAAGAAAACTATATCGCCTTTTTCTTAATGTTGAAAATTTAACGTTTATAAACAAATTAAACCTAAAAAACAGTCCATGTTTGTAAAAGAATAATAACTTACATTTTGTCCCATTTTAAAAGTAATTAGTTTTGAACTCTAATTTCATAATTTATTGTACTAGCAGAACGTAGTTATTGGCGAAAATTGCTCTCTCTTAGACTTCATATTCTTAACTTAAAATTTAAAAAATTAATGAAATCATGGAAACTGTTTAAAATAAATCGTACAGATGAACTATCTCTTAACGCAATATATCTTCTCCTCTCAGAGCCTAGCTCGCTGAGTGGTTAGAGCAACAGGTTTAGGAGGCGGTGGGTCGCGGGTTCTAATCCCAAGTTGCGTTCGTACTCTGTTATTCCTATAGTTTGCAATGAGTTTGACGCCGCAAGCTTTTGAGAAGTTTCACGCGTGGTGAATAACTCGTTTGCGTAAACTTGTTTCAAGCTTTCACTCTTTTTCGTGTAAAATTTGTGGTAAGCATGCACATTTGCAGAGCAACATTGCTGCAAACTAAAATTGCGATCTGGGTATAGTCATACTGTACTCGAGCAGAGCACCATTGTAACTTTGGAGGGCTCTGATTGGACAAGCGAATCTGACTTAACTATGCTTTGCTTGTTTGTTTACCTCTGACCATGCTCTGACTGATTATTTCAACTAGCGATAGCGAAATGTTCTTTGTGTAATTCGCCAGGGCTATTTAGAATTCCAATCTTCCCCCTTCTTTTCTAAACGAAGTTGTTAAAATCGTTGAAGATGAAACCATCGTTCGAAGCAACCTTAAAAGTGTTTCCGATGTGTATTCATGGATAGAAGAACATCGGACACGAAATGGAATCTTCGATCTTCTAGATCATCTGGAACAAGGCTTGTGTGCTGGTAAGTAGCAATAATTATTTGAAATCTTTATCTTTTAGATGATCTATGTTGTAATTTGTAATCCTATATCATGCATTATTTCAATACTTATGGTTATCATGATTTAAGTTAACTACTAAAATGTGAATTTTAATGTTTCAAATACACTGTAACAAGCATATTATAATTACCAATATCGTAAAATTAATAACTTTTACTGAAATATTTTTGGGTATATTATAGTATCAACATTTTTTAAGTCTTGAACTGGAATAACCTTGTAACCGAACTATTTCTAATTGTGAATCTTTGTCAGACAAAAAACTAATATGATTGGCAGTAGTGAGATAATAAGAGTTTTGGCGCTTCGGGTGGCGGGTGGACCACTTCCCTCCCGACTTTCCTCCCCCCTCCCTACTTTCCTCTCCACCCGACTTCCAGATCGGATAAGAAATGTGCTCGAACTCTTCGTAGATTAGACAAGAAGGATGATAAGGAATTTATTTTTATTTTCGGACTTTGAAAATTTTTGAAGAACTTTCAATTTTTTCGGCTAATTTCTTTTACAAAAGTTTGATTTTAGTGACTTAAATTTTTCACAACGTCCTTTCACAGATTTGCATCAATTCAATCATAACTTATCATGCGTGCATTAAAATAAAATATTTAAATATAAAATGAACATAATAATTTGATACTTACAATCTTAATTTTATTTTTTTTCTGTTTTTAGAGACTTTGAATTTTCTCAGCTTTTGAACAGAATTTCATCAATTTGAGTTAAGCTTTCAATCTTATTCTATTTTTCGGCATGCTCATTTTTCTTTTTTCGTTAGCGAATAATGTTTTTCATTTGTTTTCAGGAAAATTTCAAAACTTGCGCATTTTCTGTTCTTAAATAACAAAAAGTTTACTTAGTCGCTAATTCTCATAAAATCTGTTTCTTAATTAAATCAGTTTTATAAGAATAATTCTTCGAATGATCCAACTTGGATTTATTTTTCTTTCATCATTCAACTTTCCTCTTTGCTTCAAGCTTATTTTTCCACTAATGCCAATTTTAGAATATTCTAAGCAATAACATACAAGAGACTAAAATCACTTAGTTTGAATAAGTTAACTTAAAATTCCGTTTTCAACTGATTAAACAACCCCGCTGTAAAATGTGACACAATTTTTGCTTTTTCCTATTTTTTTTCTTCTGGCGTCTATCAATAAAATTTTTACAACGTACTAAAACCTCTTAGGTTTGATTAATTAATAGAATTACCGAAATGAAACTGAATTTGTCACAGTTTTTTTGAGAATAATAAACGTCAAACCGTCAGACGAAATTTTTCCGTCTGACTTGAGAGTTTGACGTTTATTATTCTCAAAAAACTGTGACAAAATGCGCCTCGTCAAAATTAATTAATCAACCAAATTATAGTTTGTATTTTTGCTAAAAAAAAATTGATAGACGTCGGAAAAAAAAATAGAAAGCAATGTCACATTTACCTGGGATCGACTTCTGTAAAAACACTCGAAGTTTGCAAAATAGTGAGTGTTTCTGAATGTAATCGATGTTTGAATGAAAATGACGACAGGTTATCTTAGTAATTAAAGCAGATAGTGTATCGCGTGAGGTTTGTGAAAGCGATGTTTCATTATAAATCGGTCAGTCAATTGACAAGTGTTTCGCAATGTCTTCACCTAATATAACTTATATACCACTAATTTCTGCCGCAGGAATGAGCGAAATGTTCACAAACTTCAAGTGCCCTTCAAACAACCAATCATCAAAGTCTTGGGTAAATTATAGACTCCAAGGAAATCATGCAGTTACGGGTGACATGGACATTGGTATGAATATTCTGACTGCGAACTACCACTACCCTGGAACAGGACTTGTGGAAAATAAAATCTGACTGGAGAAGAAAACTGATTTGAGTATATTTTGTACTACTCAATTTCTATGAAAGTGGTCAGCAAAGATCGGTGCGCATAAAGACGATGACCTTCCTAGACCAGTCTCGTGACATGCAACACTAGCTTTGAGTCTGCGTGCATTCGATCTTCCAAAAAGTGGATGTAAATCAGTCGACAAGCGTTGGAACACGGATCCCTCTTGCTATGCACGATCAAAAAAGAATGGACTTCATGCTATCTCTCAGCGGTGAAAGAACCTCGTATAAGATTCAATTTGCCGAGTTTGGTCTTCTTTACAGAAGTTAGATGAGCATGGAACGTGAGCTATTCAATTACCTATGTAAACGTTGGTCGAGACTAATTATGTATTATTATCATCATCATCATCAGAGTAAATAAATAAATATTTATTTTTCATGTTAAATTGTTATTTTATTTTATTATAATTAGATGATAGAATGATTAAAGTTTTTTGAAGTTATTTCTATCACAGAGTTGAAATAAAATTTTAATAGTTTTATAAAAGGTGGAAGTTCAGACTTCTCTTTTAAATCAGATATTGAATTCTTTAAGTGATAAGTTAAAAGTTATAATAAAACTTTTAAAATAATAATTTATAATAAAACTATTATTTGATAGACAACATACGTTGATAAATTAAACTTTTGAAGTTTATTATTTGATTTCAATCACAGTTGAAATTAAAAAAAAATTAAAGTGCTAATGTTAAAATAATGTCAACACAACAAATGCTTTTTTAATCTTGAGAAGGCATTGGCCTTTAAAACTAAGGTCTTGCTTTCTTTACATTTTCAGCAAGTCACTAACCACAAATAGTTCTGAAAAGAAGTAACTTGAAAATTCAAGGCAACTTTTCTCTATAATCGTCTTAAAGACGAAGAAGAAAGAAACATTTTTTTTCAGATTGAAAAAAGAAAGCTAGATGTGAGTGAAAGAAACTTTATTGAATTTTATTATATAAAGAAATTTATATATATTCAAAAGAATCTATTTTTATGCTTCAAAGTGGAATTAAGGCATAAGTGAAAATATTCAAAATCAAGACATTTGTTTGTGCTAAGTCAACACTTTTAAGCTTGAAACAATTTTTCTTTAAGGAACAATAACTAAAATTAATAAGACGTTTTGTTATTTCGGAAGAGTAGTTGAAAATCGAAATTTCAAGTTTAGTTTCATGGAAATTTCAGTATGTTGGAGAAACTTATAGCAATACGTAACTGAACGAAGCACAG
>BGPR01004424.1:91176-107115 GCA_013235015.1 Araneus ventricosus | reverse complement strand
CAGCCCCATGATCTTGGCCAAAGACACAATCTCGTTGAATACAGGCACTGTCTCAAACCCCTCAAAGATACATTCGACAAATCTTTCCGGCCAAAAATTCTTTCAAGTAAAAGTGAGGGTTCTCTTGGTAAACTCTTTTCACGTATTTTATGTCCCAAACTCTCAGACAGTAAAATTGGTACCTTCAGTCACTTCAACACAACGCTCAAAGAGTGCTTCAGTGCAGAACTTCTTTAAGTTAGGACTAACCTGCTGGTCCATAGGCTGGAGAAACAGAGTCCTCTTCGACACTCGCTATGCGAAACAACGCTCGTTAAGCGAGGTTCTAATGTATAATTTGGAAAATTTATTGATTTCTAAAACTTTTGTTCACTAAACAAATTCTTTCTATTTTAAAACTCTGGGAAAGTCATTTTATCTTATATTTCGATAACATAATGTTATTAAGGTTCTACATACACTCCGTTATATACAATTAACATATAGGTATCCAGTTCTAAATCGACTTTGATATCGACGTTAAATAAAAATCAAGTGAAATAAAAACAATTTTTAAAAACACACTTTTATAATTAAATTAAAAATTAATTATTAAAATTTTAATTATTTTCCACATTTTAATCTTAAATTTATAATTCATTATTATAAATATCACAGAATCTTGTAATTAATTATTTTTCTAAAATTATCAACCCGGCAACATCACTTATTTGGAATCACAATTTAATTAAATTATTCTAAAAGCTCTTATGAAGCTTTAAAAATTTTTAAAAAGTATATTACCATAAAAAAAGGCACAAAAGGATTAAATTTCAATACTCTAGTATACAAGAAATGAATAAAATTTGGTTACAAAGTTCCATTTTTACAAACATGAAACAAATCAAGTTCACTAAAAGTGTGTAAAAATTAGTTCTTTTGACCAAAAAAAATGTAAATTAATAGGTTACACGCCTTCTAAAATTTTTTCACACAAAAAGTGGAAAATTGTTAAGATTCGTATGTTTGCTACAAATTTAGTAAATACAAAAAAGCATGTATCCTACAATTAATTACTCCTAATTAAAGTTTTGAACACTTTAAAAGTCCAATTTCTATACTATTGTTAGACGTTCAAACTACTGCCTGATAAATCACTTCTTCTATTTAGTTTTCTTCGCAACTGCTTTTGATTCATTAAATTCATAATCATTAAAACTTTTTTAATGAATTATCTCTCATTTCTGGAAGAGTTCCGTTTGTACCAATAAAAAAAATTATTAAAAACAACTAACTGTACTAGGTTTAATCCTTAAATGCTTTAAATTGCCTTTAATTTTATTCTGTTATTTGCCAAAAGTTATCTATACTTATAAAAGGCAATGTTTGTGTGCGTGCGATGTCCAGACGAATCTGTCGAACTCAGAGTCATGAAATTTGACACACATATAGTCTTAATGGTGACTAAATGCACCTCGAAGCCGGAATTTTAGTGTTGTTTTGGTTGGTTTTCCGCACTAATTTCTCAATAAAATGGTTTTGTATAATTGTACGAAAAAAAATAGATACACTATCAGAAAGAGCACATGATTTCCGTTCTAATGAAGTTAGTTTTGAATTTCTAAAGTAAATTAATAAATTTTGGGAAATTTTTAAAAAATAATCCGTTAAGCCTAAAAAACTTCGTTTGGAATTTAAATTTCTTGCATCCGCCGTTCTAATTTTGTTATCGGTTTGAAATTTGTTGAAGTAATAAACATAACGTTTCTCCGTGATTTAAAACAAGAATGGTTAAAATTGAACTATTGACTGAATTTTAATTCTTTTTCTCTGAAGTGTTAAAAAATTTTCGTCTCAAAATTCTCTTTACAGTTCTTCGTAATCAAGGTCGCGTGACGTATTTTCCCAACATGCATTTCGTCGAAACCACGTGACGACATAAAGCTTCGCGTCGACAGTTAATTCGTTTAATTTGTTTGTTTTCATACTGTTTAATAATCGAGTATACGGCTGATATCTTTAGAGAAGACTAGAAAAAATGAAATATGACTTCAAGGAGCTATTTACATAATGTGGCTTCAAAGTTTAAACCTGAAGTGGAAGGTTTAATCTCTCCTTTTCTTTTCTTCTTTGATTCATTTTGGATATATTTAAATACTATAGAAATTATGTTTGTCTGTATCTTTCGAGGCGTATTATTCCATTTGAAACCGTTTAAGATTTCATTCTGTTTTCATTCCTTAACATTTTACCTGGTTTATAGGAATCAATCTTTTAAATCCTAAAGTTTTTTTCTGTTCCTGATTTTGTATTCAAAACCTTTTCGTGTCATTGTGGGCATTTTTTTCTTAATTTTGTCGAAGTCCTGATTCCACGGGCAACGCCGTGCGCGTTCTGCTGGTAAAAAATAATAAAAAGAGGAAGCATAACGTAATGACGTTATTAAAGTAGCATTTATTTTATCATTCTATTTTTCAAATAAATAAGTTGAAGATGCCGATACTTTTGTTTTATGTAATTTGATGTTTTTAAACGCAAATTTTCAGAATAAAGAGTCTGATATATGTGAGACGTTCAAGTGCATAGGGGAAGCAAATCCAATTATGGTCATTTTGAGAAAAATTTGTCTTTAATAATTATCTGTGAAGTTCTCTTCAGAACTTAACAGATATTGTCGCTTATCAAGCAACACCGCCTATCTCAATTTTTTGGAAACTACAAAGAGGAAGAAAGTACTCAACCAGTATAAACATAAGACCGCATATTCGTACCGAATGTGAAAAAAATTCGGAAGTATTTGTTATTCGTTTCAAAAGTTCTTTCTCTATAATTAAGTACTCCGTAAAAACCTTGTACCTTTTTTATCAAACCTTTGTTAATGTTACTTGATTTCCTTGTGTGCTCCGAACGCCCCATATGAATATTAGAATCACAATCAAACCAATCATTACTTTCACATGAAACTAAATTTCAACAAAATGAAACTGTCGAAATATGATTTGAGAAAGAAGAAAATACTTTTAGAATATCAAAAAAGAAATATAAGTAGAAGTAATTGAAAGAAATGCAACTAACGCAAGAACTAAGTTGAACCAAAAGATTTTTTAAAAAATTATTTCCCGAATGGAAAACGGCCAATTCCGTCTTTTTAAACAAGAATTCTAAAGAGAAATAATTTGGTCCCAATTAAAGCTAATTGGACAAGAGAGTTCTAGATGAATCTCAAATTTACGATAACATGTCATTAAAAATGTTAAAAAGATTTCAATTGTCAGCGATTTCTTACATTCCAGTGTCATAATGTAGTTCTCAGAAAAACAAAAGTAACGCAGCACAAAAGACTGAATCCGTGAGTTTGCTCTTCCAAGTCTCGTTATTTGCGGGACTTAAATTCATTCTTCATTAAAGAGGATTGAAGAAAAACTTATTTTTCAATCTACTTTTAATAATTCAATTATTACTGCAGTTGTTTTTACTTGGCTGAGAACATGTGGATCGATCCAATATCCACTTGCTTCTGGATAAATTTTCTTAAAATCAAGATTAATGTGCTGGCAATTAAAATACAAGTCATTTTTAAAAACTGAAGCAATGAAAAATCTATCTCGAAACCAAATTGTTTCTAACAGAAAGAACTTCGTATTTCTTTCACAATTGTATAATAACATATTTAACGAGTTTAATATTGCAAGGTTTATTCAGGACTTTCTCTCAATAATCTCTTGCTAATTATCTTGACATTTCATAATTGACCATTTAAATGCAAATAAACTATTAATAATGAGAACCGTAGCTAACTTTTCCAGCATAAATGGTTAAATATTCATAAAGTATTGTCATGTACCAGAATGATGTTGTTTTGGGTAGAAGATCAATACTTTCCAAGTAGAAGCTTCTTGACCCATATTTCTTCATCGTCCTAAGAAGAGGACAACACAAACAAGTGGCATTTATGTAGATTCTTTTGAATATTTTAATTCCAATTAAGCACGATTTGTTATTCAAGAGTAATTTATATATATATATATGCCCTTTTCGCACGTTTAAATTAATGTTAAATATTTTTTTTCAATTTTTTAAAATTGTGATTTTCGCGGATTTTTTTTTCTTATATTTTCAATGCACAAGTTTTTTAAAGTTTTGACCTTCAAGAAAAACATGCATATAAATTTATTGAGGTAATTTTCCATACTTTTATACTAGTTAAAAATCACCGCCAAAAAATAATCTAGAAGATCAATTTTCCCTACATTTCAACTGTCCTATAAATAGGACGATGGTACAATCCATCACTACCTAACCCCCATCAGTTAGAAATGGAGAAAGTCCTTCCTTTCTCTGTTGCATTCCGAAGATTGCAACTCAACAATTAATACAGGTGACAGCAATCTGTGTGACAGGCACTTGCGTGCATATCATGACCAGACATGATGGTTGGAATCAATTGTTCTCAAAGAATTGAGTCATGATGCTCATGCAGTCAGTTGTATTTTGAAATTCATCGATGCAGACCTAGTTTTTCCCGCTTTCGCTTGCTTGAATTTTGTTTTCTTTTGAAAATTATTTTGATGCTACAATTTCAAAATGCCACGTAAGCTTTTAAAGGCACAGGAAGCCCTGGATTTTTTGTGGATTTTAGATGGCAGTGATTAAGACGACATAGACAATGAATGAGTGATTTTACCTCCAGATCCCGATGGACTGAACAACACAAGGATCTCGATGGTTCGTCTAAGAGGAAAATAGAAGAAACAATGTGTGATGACCAATGCATTACCAATGATACCAATGTGCATTACATTCTATGATAAATATGAAAACGGAGTTGACCTGTTTGATAATCATGCAGCAGATTATTTTGCATCAATTCAAGGAAAAAAATGGTACTGGCCTTTATTTATTAGTACTTTTGAAACAGCCTGTGTTGCTTCATGGAAGCTCAATCAGCTATTAGTAATGATAGCTTTAGTGATGATAGTCTGAGCTTTCTTGATTTTCGAAGGCACATAACAATTGCCTATTTGTGACTTTTTATTCCAAGAAATCCATTTTGCACAAAACTAGGTGTTCAACAAGCTAATGAAGATTTCCTAAATCTTAAAATTGAACATGCTATTGTAAAAAACCCAGAAAACCGAAAAAAAAGCCAGCTAAAACTCTGTGCACCAAAACCAACAACTAACTGCAAAAAATATAACTTTGGACTGTGCTTAAACTCTAATTTAATTTCATACTTGGATTAAAATTAGCATTAGTCGAATGAAAGAAAATAAGTTGCAAATCATCCTATAATACATAAAAAATGTTAACCAGAATATTCTTGCATCAACTTACATTTCGAAGGATCTTGATTACATTAATTATTCATGACTTACTTGTTTCTTCGCTTGTGTATTTTTCACAGTGTAAAAATAGCAAAAATTAATATTTAACTTTATATTAATTAAGTTATATTATTTTAGCCTGAGAAATATACATTTATATCTAGAAAAGAGTCGAGGAAATTCATCTCGGAATATAGATTACCTTTTAAATTTTATTCTATGATTATATTATGGAATTGTATGAGAAGAAAAAATATTTTTTATTAGCTTAACCTAAAATTTTAATGATTCTGTCTTCCATCAGGAATTTACATTGCCAGATTTCAGAAGCCTCAACCTAAGAAAATACATATCTCCCTATTTTGTCAAGCATATAAATTTATATTTTCGTGATGATCACTTCTCCATATAAAAGAGAAACCTTGAATCCGATCGTTAATTCATACATGATCAATCTTTTTTTACAACAGTAAATATTGAACTAAAATTGAGTAAGATTACTATATTATAAACTTCTAAGAAGGCAATTTAATTCACGTGATGTTCTATCACGGACCGTTAAAATTTAAATCATCTACTATACACAAAAGTCAATAAACGAAATTTAATAAGAATAAAACAACTTTGTCTTTTAATTCTCTTTGTTCATTATCTCATGTAAAAATACTTAGTATAGAAGCCTTTCAAAATGATTCTATGTATATTCTTTCCCGTTTCAGAAAGAGCTCATAATATCTGACAAAATTGTAAAACACTCTCGTACTTATTCAAAGAAACTGTCGAAAAATTTCTTATTACGGAAAGCAGCGAATTTTAGTTTTTAAATACATTTAATGAGCTTTATTGGCCCTATTGAGGAAACAGATTAAGGAACTAATGAATGCTGTTGCAACCATCTGAAATGTCTCTTTACATTTGTCTGTGCGCTCAGAAATTTTTGTTCTCTCTTTTTGAAGCAAATTTCAGTTATTGTCCTTTTATAACGACAAATATCATTTGATTACAAGATTTCATCATAATGCCTTTATTATCTTGTTACATACACAAAACGTAATGAGCCCCCGTTACGCTTTCAGTTGAAAATACTTACACATAGAATTGAATATTCGCATGCTTGTATTTTGAAACAGATTGTAGAGTTTGCCTTCAGATTAAACCTGTATTTAGAATTCTGCACAAAAATATGACTTTATTTTATTAGACAAATGTAAATTTAATTGCGAGTCTAGAGGCAATACTAGCTGCATGTATGGTGCGGTCAAAAATAGCTCTTGAGCTAATAAACCACAAACAAAACCTACAACAAAAACATTTCTATAATCTATCCTAGTATAGATTCAATTCCAGCCGTTCAGATAATTAAGTCTATAAACTTGATGACAACAGAGAGTAGGACAAACAATGAAACTAATTTTCTTCTTAATGGCCAGATTGCATGCGAATAACTGTCTAATACGCCAACAAATATTTATGTCTGGCGACGTTGAAAGGTCACAGACAAACCACGAATGTGGCTCCAATGTCAATACAGTTAACCTATCCCTCTGTTTGGTATTGATCAAAGACAACGGCTCCGACAGGAAAAAAAAATATGAAGTTAATGTACCACTTCTTTTTTCAAAGCAGCATCCGCGATATACGTCGTATCGATTGAAAAATAATGGTTTTCTTTCACGAATTTTGCTTATATGTAAACTCTCGCACATGCTGCCCGTTGGGGGGCGTATCATGTGAGGAGCAGATGATAATTTGGCGTAAAACATCTGCTTCTTTTCGTCGAAGCAATGGAGAAGTTTTCGGCGTCAGGGAATTGTTCATCCAACCTGTCTGTTTTAATTAATGAATATTGAAAATCTATCACGATCAACTGTCTACGCAGAAAATACCTCATTCGTCCGTTTTTTGTTGTTGATGGATAGATAAATGGAAGTTGGATAGATAAAACTATTATTAATCATTATAAAATGTAGTTTCTGTGCGTATTTATGTGCGTATGTTAGTAGATTTTGCACGAGAAAGTTTTCTGCGTGATATCATTTTCGCGAATAGTCTTTTAAAAGAATAAATAAATTCAACTAGATGTTAAAATGCGAGAACTTTTTCATCATTATGTTATAACGGAAGCGTCCAAAACTTTTTGCTCAAATCTGAATAAAACCGTTCCCGAAAAAACATTTTAATGTAAAGAGCATAATGAAAAAAATTGACCGAGAGACTTTGAAATATAAATTACAATATAATTATTTCCCGATAAAAAAAAGATGCTATCAAATAGTACTTAGTTAATTTTTTTTCGATATTTAAATTTTTTCTGCTATTTTAGGAACAGAAATACTGTATTTCAAATAAGAACTTACCAGACTGGAAAAAGTTTTACTAGTCAAAGGGAAAAGAAAATGAACGTCATTTAGATATCTTTCGAAAATTAATGTTGTATCGTTATCGATTTCTCTCCAGGTCTTTTGACCACAGGTTTGGAGAATGTCCAAAATTTCTAAAGGCTTGCCTGTTGCATTAAAATGATTTACGATAGGGTGGTGGTTACAACTTTCTGTTGAGTCAGATGGCTTTTTTGAAATAGCTTTATTAAAAATTCTTTTGATGTAGATTTTTTATATTTTTCTTTGATGAAGAACTCCGTTATGATATAACAGAAAATTTTAGTATTAACATATGGAATAAAATAAATTAATTTGGAGTTCGGGTTTTTTGTAAAAGATATAGTTGTTACATTTTCGTTGCGTTTAAACTGTCGGATGATATACTTATTCCAACTATAAAAATTTAAAAAGTGTGTTTTTACGATCATTTTTGGCTTGTCTTGATATTATTGGTTGTAAATCTGTCCCTTCTTTTTTATAGTCAATATTTTAACTACTTCAAATTATTGTTACTAATTCAAGACAAAAGTAATAGACTTTGAATATTAAGTAAATTAAGTATATAATAGTAAATTATATCAAGTAATTTTTCATTCGAAATATATTATTTCACTAAATTGAACAAATTCGTTGAGATTACAAAATTGTTTTGCTGCTGTAAAATTTTAAATGTGATTTTCTCGTAATCTTTTAAATAAAGTAATTTAAATTTTTCAGAGAAATCTTCTGTTCATGCATTCAGTTCAAAAAAGTTTCATATATCTATATTATTTTATCAGTTTCAGATCAGTCGTTATCAGTTATATAAATTTGGTGATAATTTATCTATTGAATAATAAAAATACGTTTATATTTCGTATGGATGGCAAATAAATGCACTTAATCCTAAGTAAAAAATATTTCATCAAGCATTAAGATATGTCTCATATTATCTAAACAATTCGTTACATGAAATGGTCATCAGATGTAACCAATTTATAAATTCCCATTCTTAATAAATGTTTCTGTTATGTTTGTGTATAAAATCTAATTAATTACAGCATAAGAACTTTACTTCCAGTAGAGATAAAAGTCTCATTTAATTTCTATAGAGAAGGGATAATGTGATAAACTTCAGAAAAATTAGAGCATTTGTAACTACTAAAAAACTCTGCTTTAGCTCCGTTTCGTTCTTCGTTTTATGATAATAATGATTTTTCAAGGAAATACAGATTCTGTGCCAGAAACTGAAATCATCGCAATACCATTCTTTAAACTAAATCTCTTCTATCTAAACTATACTCATTAAACTCTACTCTTTATTATTCTATAATTCAAATAACTTTCCGAAAGAAAGCAAATAATTTCATCTAGAATAAAAGCTTTCATTCTCTAGCACACTCACAATCCCAATTTGAAATCCTTAAAAACATCGAAGGATGATTTTTCTGATGTCCAACCACTATCTAATAAGGTTTATATCCGTAAAAAAATCAAATAAAATCATCTAACTTTTAAAAAAAATGTCAGATTCATCTTCCTAAACATAACCTCTAAAGAATTTTGCATTTCGTGTCTTATAAAATAAGCAAAATTCAAAAATCTTTCTCAATCTCTTTGTCGCTATAAATACCATAGTTTTTAATCTGAATTTTGAAACCAAAAGGAATCTGTAGGATCAATTTATCTGTAACACAACGGAATTAAGTTATATTTTGTTTTACTAAATCCAGTTCTTGAAGCTTTTATTCCAGACTTAAATACTCATAAATTTAGAATACGACTACAATTTCTGTCCTTTCATTTTCTTTTTAATTAAAGTGAATAAAAACGAATAATCAAATTAACATAAAAATTAAGTATCAAAAATTGTTTGAAAAGCAATAAAGCATCGGAAAATTTCTGTGCGAAAAGAATTAATCTTGAAATGAAACTTCTTCAGACTCAGCTCAAATAAAACACTTTTTTCACAACTTGCCAAGAAACAGATGTTCTGAATCAGGTCTTAAGTAACGCATCAGTAACTTTCGTCGTGAATTTCGAAATGTATTCTTATTAAATACATTTCTTCCTTTCACTTCGTCGAAATAAAAAGTAATATATTACTGCTTTTTATGAATCTGCTATGTTACATTCCAAATTGACAATCTTTAATGTTTTCTCATCTGCTGACATGTTTCTTTTAGAGAAAGGAAAGAAATTACTCTTACGTGAATACATAGCTATTAATATGAATATCTTGAAAATGTTAAGGCCCTTGGTAATTAATTTTCTTCGATTAGTTTAAGCTTTGAAGTTGGTTTTTTTTATAAGTTTGTATGAAATAATGTAATTTTTTTTCAATCAATATCCTGCATTCGGGAATTTTGTATCGGATATTTAGTTCCTTATTGGAAAAATATTTTTATAACTTTTTTAATACAAAAGTGACAAAATAAAATAATGAGTAAAAATTATCATAGTAAATGTAACAAGAAGAATTTTGAAACTTGATTTCTATCGTTGTTTTAGGGAGATATTCTTTTCCTGTAAATAATTTCTGTAACTTATTACCACTTAAAAAAATTATGAATTCATGATTTATCAGTTTCACTTTTTACACTTCATTTTTGAAAAATATTAAGGCTACACAGTACCCTAAAAATGACAAAAATATCAAAAAAATTTTCTTGCATTTTTCGATGGTCCATATGGTTAGGAAACTTGACTCCAATTTTTAGATCTGATATACAAATAGTTTTAAAGATATTTGAAGTTTTCTGAGTTTTGTTAGTCACAAAATTTAATAGCTGAGGGGGCGTGTTTAGTTTCGTTTTCGTTTTGAAGCATTTTCCATTCTTAAAATTAATTAATTAAAAATATTTTGGGAATAAATAAATTTTCTATGTGAAATGGTTAGTATAACTTCAACGCTCACTACTCAAATCGTTTCTGTTTGTTTATATTCTGCGTTCCTTTTGAATTCTCATTAGTACCTAACTGATATTCATAAAAAGGACTTTTTTATCCAATAAGACCAATATTAATTTTTTCACAAAGTTTTTTATTTGGAAGCTTTGCAGTATAATATTATTGTTTTTTATTCATTTTTCTGTTGAAAAAATGCCACGACAGGAATGTTCTCGAGATGCTAAGAGGCATAATATTTTGAAGAGCTGGAAGACTGATTACATAATATTTCACATAAAAAAATATATTCCATCATATTGAGTTAAAAAAGTGTTTTAATGCATTTTATAAGTTGAGAAATAACATATTAAAAAATTAGAGCACTACAAACATTATTAGTTTTTGTTTTATTCCTTTACAAACTTTAAAAGCATTTTTCACAGACTTTTATTTTTGGTGATGCAAGTGTTTTCTATTCCCTAAGGCTTTTTTTCTGTTCAACATAAAGTCTTCAAATTTTTTCTAGATACTTTCATATATATGTACTTTAGGATATAGCATGGATTTAATCCTGAGAGTTCTTGTTATTTTTTTTTTAAAATGTTAAAATTGATATTGTTAGAATTTTTGTGATTTCTTGGGGTCTTTTTTTAAAAAAGTAATTATTAAAAATTAAAAAAAAGAGTCCGATTATCAATACCATGCTAACTTTTGTTTTTAAGAAATATAAATAATAACTAAAAAATAAATAAAAAATAATAAAAATTAAGTATTTTATAAGAGTTTAAAAAAACTTTAAAAATATCAATTTTTTAAAATTTTAAAATAATTGGTCTTGCTAAAATGACTTCGTTTAATCAGAATCTATTTCTTAAAATTATCTTTAAAAAAGTCATTAATTTGTTTTATTATCACTGTCTCCACAAATATTTTTTTTGAAAAAGGGTACTGTGTAGCCTTAATTTATTCACAAACATTTTGAGTTGTAACAAATGTATGCTCGACATCTAGAACAAGCACAGCGTACCACTACTAAGAACAGCGCCACCTGGAGGGCTAAACTGTTACCAATCGGCCAGAGCTGAGACACTACTCAGTAAATAAATATACCAAAACCCAAAAACTAAAACTTTGTACATGATTAACAGTTAATCTATTGTTAATGTATAAATATCTATTATAATAAATTTATTTATTTTAAAAAAGGCTACCAGCTGTAATACAGCTCTAATTTAAGAGACTGAGTGAAAGAAATTTCGGATGCTTTGTCCCTTTAGCTCAATTTCAAAAATATTTTCCATTGTGTTCCAATCATTTAATACAACTGTTTATACATTTATATTTTTAATTTGAAAGGTCTGTATCGAATCCTAGATTAAAAATTTCAGAAGCGCAAAGAAACAAATTTCCGATATTATTGCTGCAACTTATTTTAGGAATTTTTAAAAAAGATGTTTCTGTCTTTTAAAAAGAGAATGAAAAATTAAACATTAATGAATGAAAAATATGAGCATAAAGAACTTATCACATTTAAGAAGCTGTTTGTTAAACAATAAATTTTAATTCAAAAATAATTCGAAGCAAAAAGGAATTTAACATTCTTTTCAGTAATATCTGCTGAAATATAACAGCGAACGCTGTTATCTAAGCAATGAAACGTGAATAAATTTTCTAAACAGAAATATATTGCATTTGGAAGAGTTCCAGACACATTAGAAAATTACACTGTGCTATTCTTCTTCCCTTAAATTTTATTTTATATAATATTGTTCGCATCTGCTTTAATCCGTTGGTTTATTATGTTTGTAGAACCACCTCTTTTATTGATTTACTAAATGAGTAATGATAGTTTGTACTGGTAAGTTTAGAAATAATTGTACTTGATTGTTATGCAAGATGATATGGACGCTTGATTTGGTGTTAACTTTATATAAAGTGTTTGTTCACGCAGTTTTTAATGTTTCTCAACACCAAATTTGGAGAGACATTGCTCCACAGTTTTTACAGTGTATTAACTTTTCATTAACTTCTCGCACACTTAATATAAAATATGAGGTGCAATCACAAGAAAATTTGGCCTCCACGTTTTGACGATTTTGAAAATTTTAAACTTTTTTGACTCTTAAATCTTTTTGGAATTATAAAAATTTGTATATAATTTTAATTATTTTTGGAAATAAGGCCCGTGGTCTCTACATCTGAACTCTATTTCCGTATCAAATTTAAGACCATATCCGTGAACCAGTAGAACTAGTATCTTTCCTAAACGCATACATGATTTTTTCAGATACTACTTTTCGATGTAAATAATGGCTTATTTAAAAGGAGAGAAGATTAAATTAAAACAATTTGTGCATAAAAAATTAAATTAAATTAAATACACTTTGCAACTGTACAGAATGGGATCTTCTCTTACTTTTCTGCCTAATTATAGATTTTTACTTTTGTTTTAACGTCCATGTGTCCATGCTAGTTTTCTCAGCTCATTTTTATTAGCTTCTGTAAAGTGATATCATATCTCATACGAAGTATTCATTTTCTAAAATTATAGTTAGATGTATTCATAAACAGTATTGTTTATAATAAATTTCTAAACATAAGTGACATTCTTATGTTAGAGATATTAAAACAAATTAAAGAAAATTAAAAATGTGATAGAGGTTAAAATACAATAAGATAAGCAATAAACGAATGAAAAAGAGCGAGGTAAAGTAATAAGAAGAATCCGATGGATGATTTCACCAGAGGCCACCATCCATCCAGATTCAAAATTAGAATAGGTTTTCTGTAGAGGAAAAATCACTTTAAGGGTCAAATATTTTTCCTCTGTGGTCTGAACCTATTCCGGATAAAATTGGATCCAAAAAATGAAGAAAAACATTTATTCAAAAAGAAGAAATTCAAAGCAATCTTTTTAACATAGCCTGAAAAAAAAGTCTTAAAAATCTTACCTCTCTTTATATGGAATGAACCGACGCTAACCAAAGTAAGCTTTGTTTATAGGTGTGCGCACAATCTCCATCTAAAAACCTAAGATTTTTTGTTGTTTTTTATGCAGTTTTTATAGTTTTTATTTTGTTCTTTAGTATTTAAAAATGTTTTGCGATTGTTTTTACGCATTTTATAATTTTTAATTTCATTTTTTTTTCCTAAAATTCAAAGAAATTTCCATGGGAGCCTTTATTAAAATGCCAGAGGGTATGGCATGAGTATCATAGGTTAGAGTATTATTCTTATGTTAGAGTATAAGAGATGTCAAGAAGGGAACACTCGTGATTTTTAAGCACTTTTATTTAAATTTACTTGTTTCATGTTTGTAAGATGACATTTTTAGTCAATTGTTCACTCATTTCCTTATGAGCTGGATTTTTGGAATTTTGCACACTTGAGTATTCTTAATGACAATACAGTATTTTAAAATTTTCAAAACTTAATTATTAGCAATTCGATTAATTTAAATAAATATTTATTCGATACTACTGGCGCCACTTGACTGTGAATTTGAGAAAAAAGTTATTTCAAAGTTCCGAAATATTTATAATAATGATTTATAAATTAAATACCAAAAGCAAAAAATAATTAAAATATTTAAAAATTCTACTTTTTAGTACAATAATAAAAATATGCTTTTGGAAACTGATTTTATAAAATTCATTTCATCAAAAATAATTTAACATATTTATTTAGCAATTTCTCTGCAAT
Organism: Araneus ventricosus; assembly: GCA_013235015.1. NCBI lineage: Eukaryota > Metazoa > Arthropoda > Arachnida > Araneae > Araneidae > Araneus > Araneus ventricosus. Next base: position 92,861 of record BGPR01004424.1, on the reverse strand, counting down.
ACAATTTCTCTGTCTTATCAGCATAGATTATTTGTTGATGTAATAAATAATTTATTATTAATAAAGCACTTATTAACGTCACAAAATCGAATATATATGAGAAAAGAAAGGAATTATGTGAGGCGATTCAAATCTGATATCTTATATATATTGCTGAAAATTTAATCCTGCCTGATGAAACAGATACATTGCATTTTTCAGAAAAAAGTTCAGAACACTGATGCTGAGAAAAGTGCATTTCATATTAAGGAAATTAAACCAATATTTTGAATTGCAAGAAAAAATGTAATAAAAAATGCTTGAAATAAGGCTTCTGAAAGTTAAAAAAACTTCAAGTGACATTTTTTAAAGGGCGCCATAATTTTCATGGTGTGATGCATTTCAACATAGCATGAATGATCGTTGAGCCTTCTTTATCAAAAATAATATATTTATTGGACGTCTTCCACAGCAAAAACATGTAAAACGAACACATACACTTGCATCACAAATGTTACATCACTGACTTGCATCGAATTTCATCTTCAAACATCATTATTCTTTTGGGTTGCTGGGAAACGTTAGCAAAGAGACAAATATATCGTTGCCACACTATTTTTATAACCTTTAGAAAAGAATTAATGCCAAACGACTTTTTAATTAATTTCTTTTTCAGCCAAACGATATTTTTAAATTAATTTCTTTTATGACCAAACCATTTTTTTTATCTAATTAATTTCTTTTCTTTAAATATTTTAATAATTCTGCAAATATATATATTTTTTATTCGTTACGAATATTACAACCCTTGAAATTAAGCTTCTGAAATTTAAAAATACTTCAAGTGACATTTTTGAAAGGGCGCCATTACTTTTATGGACATATTTCGGAAGAAATATGAATTATCATCTTTACGGGTCGATTTATTTGGTGAAATATTTTTTACTATATATTATTTTTTAAATGGCTGGGGTGAAGCAGATTACAGGAAATTTGGAAAAGACGCTAATAATAAATCATAATTTAGATGTCATTCGCTGCTGCTGTTGAATCCTCTTTTGTGTTCTTGTTGAAAAATCATAAGAATAAAATATTTTAAAAGAGTCAAGAGTAATAAAAATACAGAAATGAATTTTCTTCGCATTTTAAACTAAACTCATGACATTTATAACAACAATGAAAGAATGTATTTTAACTGTTATAAAATATGTTGCAAATTTTACTAATTTAATTATATGTATTTCTTTGCTGTCCTGTGTGTTCACAGAAATCTAAAAAATTCTAAACCGCATATTTATTTCGATTTACAGATTTCTAACTCATCTCTGAAGCAGGAATTCCAACTTTTTTACCAAAATGCATTTCGATTTACAGATTTCTGACTCATATCTGAAGCAGAAGTTGCAACTTTTTTACCGAAATATATTTCGATTTACAGATTTCTAACTCGTATCTGAAGCAGAAATTACAACTTTTTTACCAAAATGTATTTCGATTTACAGATTTCTAACTCATATCTGAAGCAGAAATTACAACTTTTTTACCAAAATGCATTTCGATTTACAGATTTACAGATCATATCTGAAGCAGAAATTACAACTTTTTTACCAAAATGTAATCAAAAGCCACACCATCAGTTTGTGTATTTCGTTCTCTTTCTACAATTGCAGAGAAGTCTATAAAATTCTACATTGCGTTTTTTCATA
>BGPR01004424.1:80343-91166 GCA_013235015.1 Araneus ventricosus | reverse complement strand
ATTTCTTGTAGCATACACCAAGGCTGCCAATTAGTTTACCACTGCGAGCTGGTACATCCCCATTCTACCATGCAACGAATATGCACAAGTATATGACGGACTGTCATTAGTCAGATTAAGTGGTACGATAGAAAATCTGTTAGCCAACGTCTACTTCGAAATACTTTTCTGTAAATTCGATGTCAGATATTTATACTTTAATTTTTTAATATTTTTTGATTTTCTATTCGTTCTTTTATGAAATAAAAAATAAGTTATAAAAATAAACGCGTGGGTCATTTATAAAGTCTTCGAGGGCCAGTGTCTTACCCGCAGGTTATAGGTTCTCCACCACTGGCCACGGTACCACTGGCCTAGACAATCTCTTCAGATTGTCTAGGCCAGTGGTACCGTAGACCAGTATACTTTAAAATATATAAAAATTCAGTTTATTTGTTCCTAAGCAGTTACAGCATCATTCAACTATCTATTATCTCTAAATTTCGAGTGTAGATATAAATGCTTGCTGATTTTGAATCAAATGCTATTAACTTTAGTTTATTTAATTAAATTTAATTTTATTTCGTTAATTTATATTTCAAATATTGTTTATTTTTCAAATTGTTTGTGCTTTGGTCGTTAATCAATGCACTTTTCAGGTTATCATCTGAGTTATGCTTTTTGTTATCATAGCGCTAAGAGCAATTTGTATTTATGTACTAACCTCCTTAGGTGAAGAACTCTTTCGCCCAGCTTATTAATTATAATAATTCAGTTACATCAATAAAATTTAAAATTTGTTAGTTGTTTAAATTAGTTATAATTTTTGTCTTTTAAATTGATAATTTGGAATTAACTATATAAGTATTTTCTAATTGAAGTTTCTGAATATTATAAATNATTATTGTTGAAAGATAAAATTGAATATTTCAACAAATTACTACAAATTAAGAGTAAAGGTAGGTAAAATTCGTCAAGAAAAATTCCATCAATTCAAATTTCATAATTTCTCAGTAGGTAAATTAAATCTTATTTAGACAGAATTGTAAATGAATGCATTTATCCCCTATCGCTCCCAAATATTGATTTTAACGTCTTGTTACAATGTCGAAATAATTCAAAATACATTTTTATTTCAAGTAACTATGGCGTGAATATAAAAAAGGTATTATTTTAAGTTTAAAAAATACAATTATCCCTAAAATTCGACCCAATATCAAAGTATTTAAAAGATAGTTATGTGAAATCAAAAAACATATATCAGGGGAAAAACTAATAATATTTTAATATCTCTTGACTTTCAATGCCAGTATATTAATTCAATACATAAAAAGTTCCACAATTTCTCATGCAGATCTTAACCCTTTCTGTAACATACAATCTGAATGTTAAGAGAATATTAGCGGAAGTTCTTGGCTCGGTTATTGTGTGAATGAGTGGATTCAGGTATTTACATATTGAAAGCAGTTTTGAAGTTCCCTGATAATTAATAATAATAATTTAAATATTCTGATTGTGTCTCTTTATGCATATTTATTAAATCTTTGTGAATATTAAAGAGGCATTTGAGAAACAGGAACTATACTTCTCTTTTGTATCGTTAAATAGATAATTTTATTTTCCTCTAAATACAGGTTTAGTTTTTCTTCAAATAATCGAAACCACAAAAGGTTTTGGAGAATAAAGAATTTGTTTCAGATATTTACCACAATAAAATGTCTCTGTGACATTTTATTGTGGTAAATATCTGAAAAGGAGTAGAGTAAATTTTATTTAATCTGGTTCTTTAGTTTGATACCATTGAAAAATTTACTTGCATCATGAATAAAAGAAAAAAAACAAGTAAAAGTAAAAATTGATTTATGGTATCCGAACACGTTGAAAAGTCGATTTAAGGCAAAATTCCCATTTTTTTAATTTTTGATGTTTTGGGTAGTTCATTCATTTACCTTTCTAAAACATATTTACTTTTGTCGGTACGTTAATTAGAAGATGAGATATTAATTGTTTTATAACAATCCGAAAACCGGAAGTGGGCGTTTAATTAACCGGAAGTTGTAATTAAAAGGGACAGAAACCTGTCAAAAATTGTTATAAACTGCAATTTTTCTAGTTAAATGATGTTAGTAAGTTTTTAGGAATTTTTTTTTAAGTTTAGATACTTAATTTAAGGGCGTGGCAAAACTAAAATTGGATTTTTCTCAAAACTAGATGTTATGCATAATTTTCACACTTCAAACATGATAACTTAAGATATTATCATTCGATTGTTCCGAAATTTCGTGAACACTTTCTTCAAATGTGTCTGTAGTGAATGCACTAGAATAATGTATATTGTAACAATATTTTTCTAATTATGGTCTTTTTCTTGAAAAATGACACAGAAAATTTGCTGAAAATCTTATAAAGATTGTTCGATTAGCTCTAAAATTTTTATTTATTCAAATAATGTCAAGATTCTAGTACAAACATTAATCCATAGTATTTAGTTTATTTTAGTATTAGTTTCATTTGAATTATTACAAAAGTTTCGCCTCTAACATGTTTGATGTTTTGGGGAATTTCCTCTAAAAAGAAGCAGAAATTCAAGATTTTTGTAAATTTATAATAATTTATACTCAAAAATCATACTCTAATATTAATCTTTATTATATTCGAATCTAAAAAACATATTTTGGTGTTTCTATTTCACAATTTTTCAAAAAAGTGCTCCGAACGTGTTCGGATACCTTAAGGCGAGATACACATCATATGAACTGACAAATTGTGCAAAATGGTTTTGGGGCACACAGTGAGTCTATAAATATTTTATTTCTCAAAGCGTTTTTCGTTTCCTTAGAAGGGAAAAAAAGAAAAAAAAGCATGAAAATATCCACCACTTGCATTTCCATACCATCTAATATTATCACAAAAAAGGGAATAGAAATAAGAGGTAACAATTTGGAATTTGATCGAAAGAAACTAACTTGAATCATTCATTGAGCTTGCCCAAGCTTAAGAAATATATTCCAAAGTAAAACTCTAATAAATAGAATTTCTTTTAAAGATATCATCTTTTAAAATTTTGAATCATATAGAAATATTGTAGATATCTATTCAGTAGGGTTTTCCTAAATGATGTTATCTCATATATTTTAAGTTCCAATTTTTCAGAATAAATGCATGAATTTTCAGAAAAATGTAGAGGAAAAGCTAGTGGTTATAAAAATGCTAAATCTCGCTGGTATGTATTAATGAACATAGTAAAATGAATCATGGCACAAAGCTTCCAAAAATAAACAACAGAGGAATATAATTAAATATTCACTAGTTAAAAGATAATTCAACCATTTATCAATTTTATTATTTTATATCAACGCATATAAAATAAAACAGGATAATGAGGCAATTTTTACCAGGTGTTTCATATCTTCTTAATTTATTATTGTATTTATTACGTTACAAATCCTCTGGCAGATCAATCATCGTATAAGTAAGCAGGCATTCGGTTTCCAGAGTAGGACAATAATAGTGGTGATCCTGATTAACTTCCTCATCGCCGATGACGGGACGTTCCTCCTTGTGAGGGTCCGATGAATACGACGCTCTTAAAGGGGGTCTATTTTGTGCCATTCACAGTATTCGTATCATTATCTGGGGCAGTCCGGTCATTCAGCTTCGCCGAATATTTTAGTGAAGGTGTGGAGTTTCCTTTTTAATTATTGCTTCTCCCACCTAGGGACACCAGGAACAAGTGTATAAGATGCAGCCGGATAGGTAAGAGTATGTCGTTAAGGGCACTCTACCCAACAACTCTGCCCAATTCCGAATTTCAAAACTACAACTTTTTTTTAAATTTACAATTCGTTGACTGGACTACGAGTAGAAGGAAACTTGTGAAGGGGAAAGGATGTGAGGTGTGTAAGGGAGCATAATTGTTCATCAAATGGGTTTGTTACTCCCCTCTACGACACATGCAATACTATCCTTGTATAATTATTATATAGGCATGAGGTTATTATGAGGGTTGTTGATTCAGCACTTTTAATCGATTTTACCATTACAATAAGGAATTTTAAAAAATTTAACTTTTAAATCCCCCTGTACCTTCTAAACTATTGATGCTACAAAAACAAAGTGGGACTTGTTTTCTAGGAACTTTCATGTAGTTTAATTTTGTAATTGAGTGTGTTTTGATAAAACCCATAGTTTTTGAGATATTTAAGAAAAACTGAAAACGTCTCCCTTTAAACCCCCTGTACCCCCCGCGCACCCCCCACCGGCGGGGACTTTTAGTATGTCGTTTAGGACACTATCCCCCAACAACTGTGCAAAATTTCAAAATTGCGCAATTTTTTTCTATTCGTCGATTTTTGGCCTTCGTTGACTTAACTTTAGTCTCGTCAACGAAGGCCAAAAATCGACGAACTGACCGTTAGGACTCCACCCTCAGTTTTCATATCGCCATCGTGACGACTATCATTCAATTTGCTCCAGATGCTATGACAGAACAGGAGTAGCTCTTTTCTGGTTATGCTTACTGCCTCATTTGTTTTTCCATGTTCTGAAACATCTTCCACCAAGAACTGGTATTCTTATGAAGCTTATATCTCCACGGTACTTTAAACAGAGAATTTAATTCCAAACACTCTGAGCATTATAAATTGGAAATATATTTCTGCAATCTACAACTCCACTCACATAAAATAATCTCACATTTCAGAAATAGCATAATTGACAATAACAGTATTTCCTTGAATCAAGAGAAGCAGGTTCTTTTAATAAAAATATATTAAAAGAAGAAAAAAAATTTGAACCTGAGTATTTTTAGAACCATAAAAGCGAACCACATTTACATTAATATTTGTTATAAGAAGAAAGTCGAAGTAAAAGAATGATTTGAATATTTTTATTTGTTTTCTGTTCCTTTCTCAAGGAGCCTCAAAAGTATTCTTAGAAACTCGAAACAAACCATAGTAATTTCAAATGCTCCTAACTTTACTAAATTGATTAAATTTGTTTTCTCTGCCACGATTCTCCATGCTAAGTTCCTGTAAAAACAAAATCCTTTCAGAAAGACACTAATACTGAAAGAAATCCCCCATGTAATGCTTTTCTCTGAATAAATGCAATAAATTTCCTCTCTAGGGCGTGAACCTTCTTTTCTTCGAAGGAAAAGCATTACCCAACTCAACTCTTCCATTGTTTACGGAACTCGATCGCGTTTCATAATTCAATTTTACAGCTGAAAAATATTGTTTTTTGGTTCTCCAGTTTTTATATCTTTCCCTGGAAATTTTATTTATGGTTTTACAAACAAACATGTAGTGACGAAATGCATTCGTATCAGCTAGAAATCGGAGTTTACTGTTGAACTCTCTGGCAGACGATTTCGCAACCAATAGGAGAAATTCCATAACAGAATAATCAGAAAGATCTCGGAACTGTATGAAATATAAGCTAGATTGAAACCGAACCTCAAAATGTATCTTTTTTTCTTGTGGAAATGTACTTTTTCATTAAGGTAAAAAAGATTAGAAAAAAATGGAAAATATTTTAACTAAATGTTATGAAACCTTCTTTGTTCCTGTTTATTATTCCACATTATATCGATTTCATCGATTACAGCTTAAAGGGAAATGAGCCATGAAAGTAGCTAGGAAATGAGCCACGAAAGTTGTGCGCATATTAAAATGTTTGCAACATTGTAAGTTTATGTGACAGAAAGAATCTAGTATATGAAAAGGACTAGTAAATTTGTTGTTTCCAGTTTTATTATCTTTGTTTCTGTTGTCTTTATAGAATTTATTTTCAGAAATTTAAATGAAGTTTATGCAACTTTTAAATAACTCTTGACTATGACTTTACTACACGAGAAAGTAAATTGTTTTATTTCTTTCGTTTTGATATACTTGGATTCCAAATTCCTGCATAATGCTTTTTTAATGTACTGGACTTCACATCTTAACTGGAGATCAGCTGCCCGTTGGAGTCATCCAAACATATAAACATGATAAAAAAATCTTGATTTATGTAACTTTCGTCGTCTTCCTTGTTGATGTGTATGGAAAATTTATTTTCAGAAATTTAATTGAAGTTTATGCAGATTTCAAATGCACTTTTGACTGTGACTTTACTACACGAGTAAGTAAATTGTTTTATTTGTTTCCTTTCTTTAATGTTTTGATATACTTGGATTCCAAATTCCTGCATAATGCTTTTTTAAAGTACAGGACTTTACATCTTAACTGGAGAACAGCGGTCGGTTAGAGCCAGTCAATCATATAAACATAATAAGAAATCTTGATGCGTTTAGCTTTTGTCATCTTCGTTGTTGTTGACTATGGAAAAATTATTTTCAGAAATTTAATTCATAGACTACTTGTTTTTCAGAATCACTGTTGACCTACGTCTTTACTTGAAGAGCAAATAACTGAGCTGATTGGCTTGTTTAAATTTTTCATCCACTTGGATTTCAAATTCCAGTGTGGTACATCTGCCTTGTATTTCTTCATTGAATAACATTATTAAATATTCATTGGACATCAGAATATATTTAGGTTGGTCAACCAGAGAGCGTGATTTACTTGCTCTTCTAGTAAAGCCATACCTTATTTTTGCAGTGTAAGTTTCAGGAAATTAATGAATTTTTCTAGCGTAAAAAAGAAAACAGCATACATTGAAATTGCTATCCTTTCTTCAGATTTTTCTCCTACATTTATTTACAAAATAATTTCAAACAAACTTTATGTTTTCACTGTTCCGTATTTCTAATGAAAATAAAGGCCTTTTAAACTTGGTAAGATTTAGAATTTTTAACAGAAAGTTTTATGCTCATTTATCTTTATTGGCATTATTGAATTCTAAGAAATCTAAAGTCAATGCCGAAATTTATTACAATCTATATATTTAAAATAATTTTGCAAAAAACACCGTCACCGAGTCCGCCAGCCACAACCACTCGACCGATGCTAATAATTTGTTCTTCACATGAAAGGTTATGACGTCCAGATATGTCGTCATGGATCGCCTGGCCCCACCCCATTTTTGAACGAAATAGAAAAAAAAATCCTCCACCATACATTCTCTATATGTGTTTTCGATTTCCTTCGAAAATGGGGTTGGTGGGAGGCGGACGATCTTTGATGACACATCTAGACGTCATGAGCTTTCATATGAAATAAAAATTGTAGAAATAGGTCGGGTGATTGAGTCTGGTGAACTGTCCGAAGGTTTTTTCCCATAGAGAATGCACACTGGGTAAGAGTTTTGTCGATTTCGTTCGAAAAGTCAGGGGCAGGGGCAGACGACGACTCTGAATGACATATCTAGACGTCATAAGCTTTCATATAAAATAAAAATTGTCGAAATAGGTTAGGTGATTGGGGCGGGGAATTTATACCCTATAGACAATGAACAGAGGAGAAGTATTTTTTTTTATTTCGTTCGAAAATGGGGGGGGGGGGGGCAGACACGACCATTGATGGCATATATAGACGTCATAAGCTTTCATATGGAATACAAATGTCGAAATCGGTCGGGTGGCTGGGGCTGGCGAACTGTCTGAGTGTTTTACCATATTATTTTAAATGTATAGATCCTAAAAGTTCCATCACAATGGCGTGTCAAAAATATTGTAAAACACCTATTGTAGGTGAAGGAAACTGTTTAATTTGGGCGATTTCATTTTGTATTTATGGATCTGAAGACTTTTATTCCGAAATTCGTGAAATATTTATACAGAACATTACAACTAGAAGAGGTTTATTGAAAGATTTTACAATTTTAAAGGAATCTGTTTTCTACAAAGAATATGAAATCTACTATGGTTTTATGTACTGTTCCGATGATCTTCATGCTGAATTGAAAAAAGTAGTGGCTGATAGCGTCGAAGCAGTGGGGTGGCAGGGGTGGTGCTGGACGCGAACCCGCACGGAGGGCGGCGAGAGCGGCTAAATTAATCTATGCATTACTCTCATAATATAATACTCTGATAAGAGATGCATAATTAACAAATTTTCAAATCAATTTTTCCATCAAATAACTTTGTTACTACAGAAAAGAGTTGTGGCTATTGGGCATTGCAATGCTTAAAATGCTTCTAAAATAACATTTTTTTTATTTTCTCATGAATGAAGCATTGAAGAGAAAAGTATTGAAATCATCGAAAAATTCGTCCTTGAAATTTTGATGCATCTCCGCTTTTCAGATCTCCAAGAGTAAGAAAAAATTATTTTTGAAACTGTATCAGATTAATAGTTATGAATATAATAACTAATAATAGATATAAAAAATCTTAAAAAAACGCTTTTACAAATGCATTAAAAAAGAAAATAATACTCGTAATTTTTTCTCAAAAATCTGGAGGTCAGAACAAAAATCGTGAAAGAGTGAGGCACAGGTGGAAGAGCTGTAAGCAAATTAGAATTCTAATCAGTTTCTAATATAATTTATATGATGAATGTTTAACATGAGGAACGAAATCTTATTAATCACTGTGGTTTTATATCTTTCTCCTATTGTTTTCAGCGCCTCACGCTTTTACGATTTTTGTTTTCATCTCCAACTTTTTGAAAAAAAATTTCTTTTTTAGTGCATTGGTAAAAGCGTTTTCTTAAAACAGTTTATTTATACTTCTTATTGTCTAGTTTTTAGTCTTTAATTTCTGACATAATTCAGTATTATAAATATTTTATATATCAACTAACTAAAGCAATTATTTTATTGAAAACGATCTGATAGGATGTACCTAATGGACCCTATGCTTTATTTAATTCCAGCAATAATTTCTTTAAAAAGATCTATAATTGGATATACTTATTTTTATTGAAACATTTAAATTACTGTGTAACGTATTTTAGTTCTCAAAAATACTATAGATGGCGTCACTGAAACTTGCCGAGTGCAGACGTAATTTTGCGAATTTGTTTTTAAAAATTGATAACTGAGAGCTCTAAAATTATTAAAATATTGCATTGTCATTAAGACCCAATAAATATACAAAATTCCAGAACTCCAGTGCATTAAGAAATGAGTGAAAAATCGATCACAAAATTCCAACCTTACAAACAAACATGAAATATTTAGAACTTAGTTAAAGCGTTTAAAAAACAAAAAGATTTACACAAAATAAATTTCTAATGTGATTTTTATATCACAATTGAATATTTCTATCAAATTTTGAACGAAATCTCTAAAAGGTAAATCTATCAACCTGTCCGTCTATACATGTGCATATGAATACAATAATTTAAAATGCAATAAGCTAGATAGAATAAAATCTGATATATGGTTTTATGGTTGAAATTCTAGATCTGTCTCAAATATTGAACCATATTTGACAAAGGGTTGTCTGTCTGTCAATCAATCTGCTCTTTTGTGTGCGAAAGCGATAATATTTGAAGAAAGAGATATCGATTTCCGCAATTGATCTTTACATTTAAACTGTACATCTGTGTCAAAGTTTGAATCAAATCTGCTGAAAAGTCAGCCATATGTCTATCCATGTAATTTGAACACGATAGCTGCAAAATACAATGAGCTAAATAACTAAAATTTGGTTTAGAACTTCACATCAAAATTGACAGTATATATCTAATTTTGGATCCAATTGATAAATATTAAGAACTCCTAAATGCATACACTGATTTTCTTTACTAAATAACAAAGTGAAGAACAAAATGTGCCTTATTTCGAATAAAATGCTATTCTATATTCTCTTATCGCAACTAAAAATAACATGTTTCTTATTAAGAAAAAACTGAGAATTTCTCCAATTTTATGCATATATTAGTTTATATATTATGTAGTTTAGATTGGATTTCACCAGATTCCATTCTGTATCGACTACTATGCAGAGCTTTCTATATGCGTACTGGTCCTGTAATACTGATGAGGAAAAGTGCATATGGTACCCGGTTCTAGTTTAGAATTTGAAAATGAATCTTCATGTTCATTTTCAGAAATCAAAAAGTAGCATTTAACCATTCTACTGTTATCGCTTCAGAAAGTTTCTTTTAGTAAGGTTTTTTTAATTATATTTTTAAGAATATGTATTTATATCCTTTTAAGAGCATGCATTTGTTGTTTGAAATGTTATTCCTTGACCCCTGATATTCTGTTTGAAGAAGAGTGCGTGTTTGAGTAGTTTACATCCCATTTGTTATGTCTGTTATCTTTTTTCTTCTTGTTTGTTGATACTTGCTCTTCCATTTTTACATGTCACCCTATTCTATAGAACATATTTAACCAGTGCGTGTTGTTTTTGCATTTGTATGTATTTGAATTCTTTTTATTTTCTCTTTTGGTACCTTTGATAATTAACACTTCGTGTGTAAGATTTATACTGATAGCTTAAGGTTCTTCCATTCCCTCCTTCCATGGTGCAGTTTAGCAGAAGAAAAAGAAAATGTTGCGCACTTCTAGTTCAACAACAATTTTGCTGTTGCTTTTTCCAGAATTAGAATGCTTTAAATATACTCCCACCCATTTAAATTTTTTTTCAAATAGTTTATAAATATTTCTTCTCCTTTTCCTCATAGTTTAAGAAAAAAGGACCACCCCAGGCCCTCCCCATTCCCACCCACATCCATTCCAAACTGACTAGGAACGATATACGCTCTAGGAACGGGGATGTGACGTGGCGTAGTAGTAGTAGTTATGACTATTCGCTTCTTTGAATAATCATTTAAATTCAAAAGTAATTACCATGAGAGCTTCTCTGCGTTTTTTTATTAAATAATGATCTTAAGGAAAAAATAAAAGAAATTTTAGGTTAGAAATCATCTTTTGAATAGAATGTTAAAAATATAAAAGAATAAAAATTGTTGTTAATTAGTAAAACATTAAGAATTGCAGAGCTAATC